>CAUYPK010009060.1:0-88373 GCA_963574355.1 Loris lydekkerianus | reverse complement strand
AAACTCCCCAAAGCTACACAGCCCTCCTTGTAAACTAATTTTGGGCTTCCCCCTCAAACCTAAACCCCGGTTACAACCTAACAAGCGGGGAAAGCGGTAACGGGGGGGGTGGGTGGGGGAAGTGGGTGGAGGTAGGGTTATTGGTGGGATTACACCTGCGGTGCATCTTACAAGGGTATATGCGAAACTTAGTAAATGTGGAAGGTAAAGGTCTTGGCACAGTAACTAAGAAAATGCCAGGAAGGCTATGTTAACCATTGTGATGAAAATGTGTCAAACGGTCTATGAAGCTAGTGTATGATGCCCCATGATCATATCAATGTATGTAGCTATGATTTAATAAAATAAATAAAATAAATAAAAAAAACAAAGACCATATGATTCTCTCAATCGATGCAGAAAAAGCTTTTGATAACATCCAACATCCCTTCATGATCAGAACACTTAAGAAAATTGGTATACAAGATACATTTCTTAAACTGATAAGACAATCTACAGCAAACTGACAGCCAATATCATATTCAATGGTGTAAATTGGAATCATTTCCACTCAGATCAGGAACCAGACAAGGCTGCCCATTGTCTCCATTGCTTTTTAACATTATAATGAAAGTTTTAGCCACTGCAATAAGGGAAGAAAAGGCGATCAAGGGTATTCACATAGGGTCTGAAGAGATCAAACTTTCACTCTTCGCAGATGATATGATTGTATATCTGGAAAACACTAGGGAATCTACTACAAAACTCTTAGAAGTGTTCAAGGAATACAGCAGCATCTCAGGCTACAAAATCAACATTTATAAATTGGTAGCCTTTATATATACCAACAATAGTCAAGTTGAAAAAACAATTAAGGACTCTATCCCATTCCCAGTAGTGCAAAAGAAAATGAAATATTTGGGAGTTTATCTACCAAAGGACATGAAAGATCTATACAAAGAGAACTATGAAACTCTAATAGATAGCTGAGACTGTTAACAAATAGAAAAACATACCATACTCATGGCTGGGAAGAATCAACTTTTGTTAAAATGTCCATACTACCCAAAGCAATATATAATTTCCACACAATCCGCATTAAAGCTCTATTGTCATACTTTAAAGATCTTGAAAAAACAATACTTCATTTTATATGGAATCAGAAAAAAAACACAAATAGCCAAGACATTACTGAAAAATAAAAATAAAGCAGGACGCATCACACTACCAGACATCAGACTATACTACAAATCGATAGTGATGAAAACAGCATGGTACTGGCACAAAAACAGAGAAGTAGATGTCTGGAACAGAATAGAGAACCAAGAGATGAATCCAGCTACTTACCGTTATTTAATCTTTGACAAGCCAAGTAAAAACATTCAATGGGGAAAAGATTTTCTATTTAACAAATGGTGCTGGGTGAACTGGCTGGCAACCTGTAGAAGACTGAAACTGGACCCACACCTTTCACCATAAACCAATATAGACTCTACTGGATCAAAGATTTAAACTTAGGACATGAAACTAAAAATACTAGAAGAGAGTGCAGGGAAAAACCTTGAAGAAATTGGGCTGGGCGAGTTTTATATGAGAAGGACCCCCCGGGCAATTGGAGCAGCTTCAAAAATACACTATTGGGACTTGACCAAACTAAAAAGCTTCTGCACAGCCAAGGACATAGTAAGTAAAGCAAGCAAACAGCCCTCAGAATGGGAGAAGATATTTGCAGGTTATATCTCATCAGGTGCATTTTAAAAGTGGTCTACATTTTTATTCAAACCACATCAAGTATACCTTCCAAACTCATTAAAATAAATATGCATATTTAGATTTTAACTTCTTTGGATGAGTACTGCCTATTTTTTTGAGGTATTCCCTAAGGCCTTTCAAAATGAAATGCATCAAGATACCTGCCTGTAAATTTAGAGGGAAAAATGATAAGAGAAAAAACAATATTTATTTATATGAGTAAGTTTTTTAAGGAACTATAAGGTCAGTGCCCTCAATTACTGGGAATCTTGATTAGCAATCTAGAATCTTGCCTAAAGTGAGACTTCAGAGAAAGACACAAAAAGATTTTGAAAAGTATATGAGAGCACAGAAACTCACAGATCTGCTTTCTGCTTTCAGGGTATTGAGTTGAAATTCTTCCCTGTTTTCCTAATTGCATGTTGGTTTTACATATGGTAACTTTTTCTGACATGAAATCTCATGCAATTTCTTAGGATCGTCAGGCATTTTGGTTAATCCAGATTAAAGTAAACCATTCTGAATTTGAGAGGATTAAATGATATCCTTTTATTCCACCTGAAAATCTCTTTCCCAATAAAATGTATTTGACATAGATTCTTTTCATGGGTCCTAAAACGTCATAATATTCCAAAGAAAATAAGAGATGTCATTGGAGGGAGATAGGCAAACCCTGAGAGAATCTAAGACGACTTACCTCTCAGCTGGGTTTCATTCTGATGACTTTCATAACACTCAGACAGAACTTTCAGGACACAAAGAAATGAAGGGACAAGCAGTGAGAGCTTCCTTTTCAACTCCAGAGAAAGCTTTGCAGATCCATATCTCCCTCTATTTGAATAAAAACCTTCAATTCATAATTCCTGAACACAAATGGACTACAGGCAAGACCTTTGCAAACACTTCCTATTCTTTTTTTTATTGAAGTATTTATAATTCATATTTAAGAAAGACACATGATTTTGGAAAGAATCTCTTAGATAAATTGTTTAATTACGACAGTTTACTGGCTTAATAACAATAAATATCAAGTTTAATAATAACTGTATATGTATATATGTATACATAAAGTGCCAGGGTAATATTATATTTCACAAAGGTACTAATAATTCATTCTTTCTTTCTTTCTATTTTATTGAGACAGAGTCTCAAGCCATCTCTCTGGGTAGAGTGCTGTGGTGTCACAGCTCACAGTAACCTCAGACTCTTGGGCTTAAGAGATTCTCTTGCCTCAGCTTCCCAAGTAGCTGGGACTACAGGTACCCGCCACAGTGCCCAGCTATTTTTTGTTGCTGTTACAGTTGTCATTGTTGTTTTAGCTGGCCTGGGCCGGGTTTGAACCCACCAGCTTCCATGTATGTGGCCGGCACCCAACCCACTGAGCAGGTAAATCCTGTTTTTATACGTCTGGTTAGCAAATTTATACTTTTATAATGCGTAAAAATTCAATGTACCATAATTATAATATTCACAACCAAAAAAAAATTCTTTAATGAGAAAATTTTGCAGTATTTTCAGTAGAAAAATATTAACATGTACTGTGGAAGATGATAGTATCCTGACTGAATTCTGCAGAGGAGGAACTCAAGGAAGTGCTACTCTCCCCTGTCTGCATTTTAAACAATGCCTAAAAGTGACTGTGTCAGATTTAAATTTCAGTTTACATTCAGAAATATCAAAGTGCTCTAGAAAAAAACGTATTTAAAATGGAACTCACTTGTGGGTAATAAAGTGAGTTTTGTGTTTGTTTCTAATCCCTGTGCAGCTCAATTTCCCTTTTATTTGTGGTTAAGGTAGAAGGGGAGGAAGCCTAGGCTTCTATATATTCAGTGGCCTTCTGCTGAAAAAGACTAGTGGAGAGTGTTGGGGGTCGTGGCTCCTGTTCCCCCAAATGCAGTTGACCTGGTTCAATTACCCAGCTGAGCTGGAAAATTCTACAGAGCCATGGAGGTAATTGGAAGTAATAATGAATGGAAACTGGAAATAAACTGGAGCAGCACAGGCAGAGTGAATAGAGAGCAAAAGTAACCTGCACAAGTTTCAAGGTACCAGGGAAAGATTTTATTTAGGAAGAACAAAGAGAAAGTTTAGAGCACTTCCAAAGACAGTTGGAAGAGGGTCCCTCTCACGGAGAAGAGAAGGTGAGAGACAGAGATGCAAAGACCTGCAGGGTATAAAACCCTCTGCCTTTGACTTTGGTTACAAGGCTTTCATTGCCCTCTGTGCCTCCAGGCAGTACTGCCCTGTCCATTCATTGGACTCTTTCCATTGGCCTTTGGTTACCTAGGTCACTCCACACCCACATTCTTATGGGCCCTCCAGACTTCCTGGTTCAGGAGGCCAGGGTTTCCTCCCACCTCCCTTAAAGGCCCTTTCTTAGTGTCCTTTCTCAGAGAACATCGCACAAAAACCCTTCCCCTGCAGACAACGTGTTGGTGTTCATATATATGTGGTGTTGTGTTACTTTGAAATTAAGAGGTTCTCTTAATTTTTCTGTATGACTTGACATGTCTCCCATCAAAATACCTGAACTGTGGGATGTTTAGGGTAATTACTTTTCTCTGAGAGTAGCAAAAAGCAATTTAAAATTGTACAGACAACAACAACAAAAAAAAAAAAAAAACCAGAGTCTGGGTTAGAGTTTGAATAGATTTGGAACACTGGAAACAAAGCTTCCCAGGCTCCTTGACCATTATAGTCATTGGTGAGGGAGTGGGTGCACAGGTTGGAAAAGCCTAGCAAAGAATCAAAATGAAATGGAAAAAAGGAACAGGGTAGAACCTAAGATTTCCTAAGAGAGGTGGGATCTGGGCCCGGCCCCAGGAGGACGAGTAATTGAGAGGCACCTGAAAGCCTGATAGTTACGGGATGGAGATGAGACTCACCTGGAGATCACTAGGTGTATCTGATGACCTGAGAAAGGCAATAGGGAAAGAGCAAGGATTTTACGAACCCACTCTCCTTAATGCCATTATGAGACTCAGATCCACTAATATGAAACCCCTCAGCTGTCAGCCTAAGCTGCAATGGAAATGAGTAAAAAGGAGGGGCAGGGGGAGAGAAAGTGAGCCATTTGCAGCTTCTGTTAAGCTCCTTGGCAACTGGTCTGCAATTGACAAGGTCGTCTTTGATGTGGGAGTAGAAGGGTAATGGAGAGGAAAGAAGTGGCACAAACACTCAAACACTTGAGAGGAAGTGTACATTTCACAGCCATTGGTAAAGCAACAAGCACACAGCTAAAATACCTGGAAGTGCTAGGAAGTCTGTGCTATGCCTCCCTTGGTGGTGATATGGGGGTGCAAATGTGCCTGACACCCAGGAACACCTTGGTTTTGCTTATGCTAATTCTGGCCAAAAGCGTGGAGTTCACCACCCCCGAGAATCTGCTGAATGAGTATGGCTGGTCATGCCTCATAAAGCACAGCTGTGTAACAGGACTTGTAGAAAATGATAAAAGTTTGGGGAACTAACAGGGAACAACTTTTTACTTTTCAGTCTGTGCATGGCAAACAGGGCGTGTATATATTTGTTGTAGACAATCGAAAAGACTAAGTGTATTTTAATGGTACTATGAAAGTTTTGAGACAGATTGTGTTCCATTATTTCACTTCCAAGAAAGTTTCACTTCCACGAAACATGGTCCATGATATCCTTTCCGATTCACACCGGTGGTGCAAATATCACCTTGCTCTGCTCCCTGCCTATCGGTATCTCTGGGAGGGCCTTTGCTTCCATGCAGGCAGATTTTGCTTCTTGATTTTTGTGTATCTTTCATAATGACCCATGTACCCAAAACATTAGCTGGGGTTCTCTGTAAATATCGGATGATCTGCCTTCTTTTTATTATCGAACAAAGGAGGGCAGAGTATCTAATAAATGATCAAAGAATTTGACAGCTCAGAACCACCTCACATTAGAAGCTACATTTGAAACACACAGTTTAAGAGAGGCGTGTCTTAAAAGCGCCAAAGAAAAACTATGCCAATGTTATTAAACAAGCCCGGGAGACACTATTCAAGATTCTTGCAATAAGAGGGGGAAAATTGAACTAGACCTTGTTAAAACAAAAGGCAGGAGATTTTTTAAGCACAATAGTGAGCTAGTGAAATAATACTGGAGAACTTTAGGGTCGCAGGTGTGTGGGTCCATGTGATTTGGTCATCTGTTTGCTAATTGGGGCTTATGGAAGTCAGGATCCTACCCTCTCTGAGTGATTGGGGTCCCATGTTTCTTGTTGGTTACTTTTCAAAGAGATAGTTCCTAGGACCTTGAGAAAAAACATTTTTGGGGTTGTAAAACTGGCAAGAGGCTAGAAGATTTATATCATAAGGGGGCATAGAAAGAATGCACAAGTTTTTTAAAGTAAGTTCTCTAAAAAAGGGAGGTAAGGAGCTTATAGTCAGAAGAAAGCTGTTTAGAGTTTAGTCAAGCTCCAATGATCAGTAAGGTTAAAAAAAAAGAAGACGAAAGAAAGAAAAATAGAGTTTAGTCAAGCTGAAAGGAATATTAAAGATGCTTTGGTCATAAGGTAGTGTTAGGCTTAGAAAGGATTTGAAGATACATTTCCTTCCTAGCATCAGGGCACAGACAGGAGCACATGGGAATCCAAGACTTGCAGCATCCTATTCTGTTACTTGGAAATAGGAAAGAGGTGTTGGTCTCAGTTTCCAGTTGGGCTCTTTTCAGCACTGGTATGGTGGAAAGGTTTAACAATTTCGGTCTTCAGGAAAAAAAAACAAAAGGATTATTGTAATGTTCACTAATTTCCATAGTGTAAATACTTTTACCCTGGCTTATCTTAAGCTACCAACTTGATTACATTGAAATGTGAATGTGGGAAAAGATGTTTGCAATTGTCTCCACAAAAAGGTAGAATCAGCCATCTCAAAAATACCTCTACTATTTAGCTTACCCCCTAGCAAGACATAGGAATAAACACCTAGAGATAAAATCATCTATGCTAGGGATACAGCCTCTCATTAATGAGACAGCAGACAAGTTCATGAAGAGAAACTTAAGATACAAGTGTCTTAAAAATTATAACAGATTTATTGACTTGTAACCCCTAACGGTTACAGCTGCAGTAATTCCCACTACTGAGTTTGTTGGGTTTCAAGGCAGCTGTCTGTCTCCTAAAATGTCAGAGTTTCAGGTAGCTGTCTCTGTCCTCAGTTTTTGGAGTGCTTGATTGAAAAATGACCAGATACCCCAAAGTGAGGCAAGCATGAAACAAAGTTTATTGAGAAAGAGAACAAGGGCAACATAAAGGCTTATAAACCAAAATACCTTTGTTACAGACAGTGATCAGGGCTCTCCTGTCCTGACAAGGTAGAAGGCAAAGAGGGAAAAGCTACGGCTGGGGAGGTTCCCTTTCTAACTGCCTGAGTTGGGTCTACCTTATGGATCAGAGGTCACCTTGGCACCAGAGTCTTAGTGCATGCGTGGACCTCCTATGAGCCTCTGTGAGAACCCATGTGGGCGTGTGGACCACAATGTAGATTTCGCCTAAGGACATTGTGTTTAGTCTTAAGGCTGTTCCAGGTCTCTGTTAAGACCCTGTTGTCCCTGTTGTTAGGCTAGAGAGCCTTCTACATAGTTTTGCAGCTGGCACACTAAGCTCTGATTGGTAGACTGGTAGGGTACTCCCTCTTCCCCAGGGGTGAGCAATCACTTGGGATAGAATTAAGGTGGGTGACAATGATACTGACGCCTGGAAGCCGCGGCCTGTTTTCCTTCCCAGCAGAGCCATTCCTAACTACCTACCTAACAAGTTCAGACAAAGAACCTGAGATTCTCAGCATTGGATACATATTAATAGTAAATAGCAAAGCTGAGAGTAAAACTGAAAACAGAGCTGCTTCCTACACCCTCTCTCCTCTCTCTTTGTGCTCAGCAGAGTCCAATCTGTGTTAAGACATCCACTAACTCAATTACAAAAAACATTCACAGCCCACACCCTTAAGAATCTCTTTTATTATTTTACTCAAGAGTTCACAATTCCTACATGTTGACACTTGCTTTAAAGATAAACATTTAACTCAGGGAGTTGAAAATAATGTGAACCTTTGGCAGTCAGGAGCCTCATTATTCCATTAGCAGCTCTTAAACACCAGTGGAAAATATTCTGATATTGCCCAGTGGGTCAAAAAAGAAATACATTTTTAATTTGGAAGGAGAAAGGTATAGGAAATTATAACAGAGTGATGCCCGATCATGAGGGCAGGAAAGCAAATATAGGTGTATAGTGGGGAGGGGCACCAACAGAGACCCCTGGAAACAATAATCAGCTGACTCGCTCATCTTTGTATTCTTAGCGTTCTGCATGTTGTTGAACTCATGGCAGGTACTTGATACTAGTTTGAAGGAAGGAAAGAGAATTAAAAGAGAAGATGGATAAAAGAAAGGATGGAAAGAGAGAGGGATGAAAGAAAAGGAGCAAAGAAGGAGGGCGGGGCACCTGGTGGATGAAACTCTTAAATAGTCTTAAAGAAGAATAAAAAATACATGAATGGAGCTGGAACATACTCTTCTTAGTAAAGTATCTCAAGAATGGAAGAAAAGGTATCCAATGTACTCAGCCCTACTATGAAACTAATTTAGGGCTTTCACATGAAAGCTATAACCCAGTTACAAACCTAAGAATAAGGGGAAGCAGAAAAGGGAGGGGAGAAAAGGGGGAGGTAGGCAGAGGGAGGGGGATCAGTGGAATTACACCTGCAGTGCATCTTGCAAAGTTATATGTGAAACTTAGTAAATGTGGAATGTAAATGTCTTAGCACAGTAACAGAGAGGGTGCCTGGATGGCTATGTTAATCAGTGTGATGAAAATGTGTCAAACGGCTTATGAAACCAGTGTATGGTGCCCATGATCACATTAATGTACATAGCTATGATTTAATTTAAAAAAAATTTGAAATTACTCATTGACCCATGAGCTGCAGAATGATTATGGTGGTAGGCATAAAAACAATATTAATCTTCTTGTACCTCTTCATCAGAGATCTTGGGTTGACCATGTACATTGTCAATGGAACATTAGTAATTTGAAAGGAATTTTTTTTTTCTAAGCAGTAGGTTTCAACAGTAGGCTTAAAGTATTCAGTTAACTATGCTTTAAACTGATGTGCTCTCATCCAGGCTTTGTTGTTCCATTTCTAGAGTACAAGGAGAGTAGATTTAGCTTAATTCTTAAGGACTCTAGGGTTTTCAGAGTGGTAGATGAAAATTGGCTTCAAGTTAAAGCCACCAGCTGCATTAGCCCCTGAAAAGAGTTATATTGTTCTTTGAAATTTTAAAGTCAAGCAGAACTTCTCTTCTGTAGCTATGAGTCATAGACGACATCTTCTTCCAATATAAGGCTGTTTCATCTATATTGAAAACGTGTTGTTTGCAACGACCTTCCTCAATCACCTTAGCTAGAACTTCTGAAGAACGTGCTGCAGTTTCTCTACATTAGCACCTACTGCTTCACCTTGCACTTTTTGTTAGAAAGACAGCTTCTTTTCTTAAACCTCATGAACCAATCTCTACTAGCCTCAAACTTTTATTCTGCAGATTTTTTTTTTTTTTTTACCTCACAGCCTTTGTAGAATTGAAGGGAGTTGTGGTGGATTAGGCTTTTGCTCAAAGGAATTGTTGCTGCTGGTTTGTTCTTCCAGACTACTAAAATTTTCTCCCCATCAGTACTAAGGGTATTTCATTTTCTTTCTTTTCTTAAAATTTCAGATTAATATGAGAGTACAAATGATTAAGTTACACTGTTTGCATTTGTTAGACAAAATTCAAGTCGTAATTGAGTCCTTCACTTGGGGGTGTGCTGTATATCCTTATATTGTGGTCTTTAGTTGAGAGATTACTGGTCCCCCTCTCTCCTTCCCTCTCCCCTTTTCTCCTTTTACCCCACCCCCACTGAATTTAATTTTGTTATTCTCTCATGTGGGGTTGTATTTGTTTATCTATTGATTTCATATTAGTATTTTGTTGTCTTAACATTCAGATGTTCACTGGAGCAGCACGTTTAATTTCCTGCATGAACTTTCCTTTGCATTCACTAGTTGGCCATTTGGCACAAGAGGGATAGCTTTTGGCCTATCTTGACTTTTGATATGCCTTCCTTCCTAAATTTAATCATTTATAGTTTTTGATTTAAAGTGAGAGACATGCAATTCTTCCTTTCATTTGAACACTTTAAGGTCATTTTTGGGTTGTGAATGGGCCTAATTTTGATATTGTTGTGTCTCATGGAATAGGGAGGTCTCAGGAGATGGAGAGAGACAGGGACTGTCTGGTCAGTGAAGCAGTCAGAATACACACAACACTTATCAATTAAACTTGATGTCTTATGAGAGCATGAGTTGTGGTGGCCCCAAACAATGATGGTAATAACATCAAAGATCACTGATCACAGATCACCATAAAAGATATACAGTGTACTCAGACCTACTATGAAACTAATTTATGGCTTTCATATGAAAGCTATAATTCAGTTATAACCTAAGAATATGGGGAAGGGGGAAAAGGAGGGGGGAGGATGGGCAGAGGGAGGGTGATTGGTGGGATGACACCTGCAGTGAATCTTACAAGGGTACATGTGAAACTTTGTAAATGTAGAATATAATTGTCTTAATATAATAAATAAGAAAATGCCAGGAAGGCTATGTTAACCATTGTGATGAAAATCTGTCAAACTTTTTAGAAAACCAGTGTATGGTGCCCCATGATCGCATTTATGTACACAGCTATCATTTAATATTAATAGAAAAAAAGAAAATAAATTAAGAATTTAGAAATATAATTACAAACTAGAAAGATAGTTACATATTCATGTATATGTGAGCTCCTGCAAAGAGAAATATTTAAATCTCAACAGCTTAATGCATTGGAAGTTTATTTCTATTTATGTCAAACCAGGGCAGGTCAATGGGGGTTCTTTCACATCCAATATCTCAGAAATCCAGTCCCCTTGATTCTGAGATGCAATCATTTCAACACAAAGCTTCCATATTCTTAGACCCAGACAAGAGATAACTTAGAGTTTCTTAAATGCTCTTAAATTCCTCAACCCGTCAATGAGAGATACCACATTTCATTGACTAGAACTAGTCATAGTCTTGCTTTACAGCAAGGATAGGGAGAGTTCATTATTAGAATATGCTCATGAATAAAATAATATTTAAACTTCAAGTAGAGTAGTTCAGGAACGAATCTGTATGTAAAAAGTCATTGCAGACTTTAACAAAAGCAGAAAGAAGTAAACATTGAATTTAAAAGAGAATAGTTCTACAGTAAGTCAGTGAGAAATAGGATTTTCAACTGGAGCTTCAAGATTAAAGTAACAAGTGAAAATAAACTTTAAGAATTATTCCAAACAGAATTAGCTTAATATTCTACCTTGTTTTGCTTGTATACTAGCCAAGTTTCCTTTTAATGTTTAGCTAGAAATATTAAGCATGACCAAGGGTGTCATAATGTTATTTGCATATTCCCCCTAGATTAACTCAACTTTAATGGGTTGTGAGCATTGGTTCTAAGCATATGACTGTAGCTTGGTGATTCTTAAAATGCAGAAAGACTCACCTTTCTCTAGTTTATAGAAACTCTTCTCAAACGATTTCTTTACAAATATGTATAAAAATTGAAATTGTTGGAAATATTATTACAAAAATAGCTTGGAATTTTTATGAGGAAAGCAATTTAACTATTATAATAACACTACAACTAGTATTCAGTGAAATTTAGGTAACACATAATAATTTCATTCTGCACAAAATGTTTATTGGCAAATTGCTATCGAAAGTCATTAAAGTTATTCAAATTGAATCCAACTGGTAAATCTTAATCTAAAATGTTTCCTTGCATGATGAGAGGATAAATTATCAATATTCTGTACTATAATGAAGGAGGATCCAGCATAGAACACCAGACCCCATCTACCACAGATTTCATTATAAATGAGTTTCACATCTAATCTAATTCTATGGCAAATCAAAATAATGATTACATGGAATGTTGAAAAGAAACAAAAAAAAAGTATAACTATTCATTTAATTTTATTTTTAACTCTGTTTCTCATAATATTTAAGTATTTCTCAAGTATTAAAAAATCATTCCATATTAGGAACTAAATTTATTTTTAACTTAATTCTTTTAGTGTAGAGGAGGTACTTAATATACTAAAGCCACACATTTCCCCAAAAGTGAAAGACTTTTGCTCTTGCTTTCTAGAAGAGAAAATTATTACAGAAACTTTTTCAGGCCTTCTTTGTTTCCCATCAATTTTTCTTGTTTTACTAAGGTTAGAGCTGGAATTAGAGTTAAGGGCTGAGTGTTTGTCAGGCTTCCATTCCTGAACACTGAATTGAGAATAGCTTTATATTTTAATTATTTACAAAAACTTAAAGCTAATAGTTATGTACATACCATCAATAGAAGAGTATATAATTATTTATTACAAATATATGAATAAAGCAAGGTCTTTCTTATTTCAGTGAAGATGAAAGAACATGCTTAAGCATTTAAAATTTTGTTTTTATTAATCATACACATTACCATAAAGCACATTATATGTATTTGTCTAATAGGTTTTTATTTTGTTTTCATTTACATAGATTTAGAAGGTATAAGAGTTTTTTTTGTTACATGCATGAATTGCAGAGTAGAAAAAGTCTAGGCTTTTGAGATACTCACTATCTGAATAGTGTACATTATACTCAAAAGGCATTTTTTCATCTTGTATCCCATGTTTAGAAATATACAACTTTCCAAAACCAAATTAGGAAGAAACAGAAAGCCTGAAGAGACTAATAATGAATAGTGAAATTGGATATGTAATAAACTTCTCTCTCTCTCTCTCTCACACACATACACACACACAAAATCTGAGGACTACCTGGATTCACAGCCGAATTCTTCCAGACTACAAAAAAGAACTAGTACCTACCTTACTGGAAATGTTTCATAACACTGAGAAAGAGGGAATCCCCCCTTACTCATGTTATGAAGCCAGTATCATCTTGACATCAAAGCAAATAACAATGAAACCTACAGACCAATATCCCTCGTGAACAAAGATGAAAAAAATCCTCAACAAAATACTAGCAAACAAAATTTAATAATGCATCAAAAATAATTCACCACAAGCAAGTGGGTTTCACTCTAGAGATGCAGGAAAATAATATGCAAATCAATCAAGAAATATGATTCGCCACATAAACAGAATTTTTAAAAAATCATCTTAATAGATGCAGAAAAAGCATTCAGTAAAATCTAGCATCTAGCACGATACAAACACTTAATGAAGTAGACATAGAAAGAGGATACCCCAAATAACAAAAACTATATGTGATAAATCATCAGCGAATGTCATAGCAGGGCTGTGTGTCATTGAGACAGTTACTCACCCTTCCCCTGTGACACCAAGTCCTTCTTAGTACCTGCGGATCTCCGCCATTTTTGGCCTCTTCTTTCTTTTTCTGTGCCAGGTGTTTCCCATGAGCTCTTTGTGAGATGATTTTCTATTTGTGATTCTGACTCTTTTTCTAGAGAGGACAGTGTCTGATGTCTCTAGTCAGCCATCTTGAAGAAACCCACTAAATACCTTTTATACTATATTTTGTTTGTTTGCTTGTTTGTTTGTTTTGTAAAGAATGTTCCTATTTACTGGAAAATTCTTTTCCTGCCAAACATAATCTCAGATAGTCACTATGCAAAGGTTCAGTTAATTATAACATGTAAAAAATAGAATAGTCTTTTCATCTTTCCAGTCAAGACGTCACAATAACTCTTTCTGCACATAGTGTTTAAACAGCTTGATTGCAGAGAAAATGTGGACATTCCAACTTAGCCTTCTGAAACTAACTCCTGCTACTTTCTCCAATTTTCATGCATTTATATTTTGTTGAAGGAAAGAAAACAAGTGTATTTAGTATACTAGATACTCTCAGCAAATGTGAAATAAAAAATAAATAATATTCTTAGCTTTGGTTACTCAAAATTAAACGTGCCACCACTTCTTTCAGGGACATTATAAAATCATTCTCAAGATTAAATTTAAAAATCTCAGTGAATTAGTGTCATACAGTCATATAATATATCTTCTGTTTTTTTCTTCCAAATGCACTTTCCAATGAAAGTTCTCTTCTACTTTAATATTTCTTTGATCCATATCTTTCTTTTAACTTCTGGTTTAGGCATCAATCTCTTCTTACTTAGAACACTCTATAACCTGTGAAATGGACTTCTCATACTCTAAGTGTGATAATCTTTCTAAAACATCAGTTGCACACTGTTACTTTTCAGCAGCCTTTGATAGCTCCTCACTCTTGAAAATAAAAAGGCCTGTCTGTTTACAAGGTTGGCCTAATTTTGAATCTCTCGTAACCCTCTGAAAAGGTAAGAAGACTCACAATTAGTCCTTGAATAGGACTAATTCCTTGAAAAAGGAAGATGTTTAACTTTTTATTACTTATTCTATGGTTCAGACTTTAGATTTAAGGAATTAATGAAAATAAAACTTTTATTTTCTGAATTATATAACTTAACTTACCTGGGTAAAAAAATGGAGGAATTCAGGGAAAATGTTTTTTGCTTGTTTGTTTTTTAAGGGAAATGTTTTGCCGTTTTTTTTTTTTTTTTCTGGAAATAAAATTGCCTACATTTCACTTTTATGATTCACCCATGGTTCCTTTGAGAATACTTGATATAGTTTTAGGGAAATAAGAGATCTCCAACATCTCTAACTTCTCTTCCAACTCCTATATTTTATGACACAATACTGTGACTGCTTCACCTTTATATTTTAACACATTAGGTTTCAAAATTTTGTATTTTAAATGATACTAAAGACATGAAAAATGTAGCTTGGAAGAATCCTAAATTGACCATCCTCAAGAAATTTGAAACCTTTTCTAAGGCATATGTGTCAAATGAAATAATTCAAGACAGAAGACGACCAAGTCCAAGAAAGTGTGGAAGACTACTCTAAGAGCTAAGGGAGTGGCCTTAGGTAGAATGGTATAAAAGACCTCCAGGAAGAAATGAAACCTACCTCAGTCCTTGAAGAATGCTTAAGAGAATTTGAGGAAAACGGAACTGGGGCTGCAGCAGATGAAAAGGAGCAAAGGCACAATGTTCTAATGATCACTAGAAGAGCAAACTAATCAGAGAGGAGTCAAACTTCAGTTTAATGGGTAGTAAATTTGTGAAGTGTGGTGGTTAATCTTATGTATTAAATTCACTAGTCCATGGGATGCTCATGTATTTGGTTAAATGTTATTTCTGGGCATGTCTATGAAGAAATTTTTGGATGAGTATTTGAATTAGTATTTGACTTTATTAGTATTTGAATTAGTAGCCTAAATAAAGAAGATGTGCTCTCACTGATGTGTGTGGACATCATCCAATACATTGAAGTCCTAAAAAGAACTAAAACACGGTGGGAGAATTCACACATGCTCTCTGTCTACGTGACTGCCACTCTAGGATATCAGTTTTCTCCTAAGCTCTGATGGAGATTTGTACCAATAGTACTACTGGTTTTCAAGATTTTGAACTTAGCCTGGAACTTAGCCTGGACCTCATAAATCTCCAACTTGCTATCTGCATATCATAAGACATCTCAGCCTCCATAATCATGTGAGTTGATTTCTTATAATAAATAAATATAAATAAACATGTGCATGTCCTTATTGGTTCTGTTTCTCTGGAATACTCTGATGAACATGAAAGTGTAAAGGTAACATTGATAAAAATGATAACTATTCATAACAAAAACATGAGATGGATGTAATAAAATAAGCAGGAAAAAGATCACTCTGAGACGCCTTTCAGACTAAAATTAAGAGGAGTTAGAAGCACACTGATGGTGGCAAGAATTTTGCTAAAGGTAAGAGATAAATGAAACCTTTAAAAGTAGTAAAACTATCCAGATTAGAAGATTTATTAGTAGATCAACTGTCTGATGTTTCAACTTGTTTTTCACATCTATAGTCCATTTAGCATACACATGTAATTAATTTATCAGTTTTCAACAACATATTTCTTGCCAATATTTATTTGCAACTGTAAACTTAAAATAGAGCAGGGGTTATAGTATTAAACTAGTGCATGTAAAATGAATATACAACATTTTTATGTGACTATGTAAAAATTCTGAAACACAAAATTTTGGAATAATTTAGTATTCAAAGTATATATGCATTTATTTGCTCAATAATATTTACTAGATAAAATTTCTCTGTTATCATTATTTGGGTCCTATAGTGAAATTAACAATCAGGAAATAGAAAGGCTATTGAATACAATCATTGAGGCTCTATGAATACAATCTAAGTGTGAGTAGGGACCTGGGTCCTGGGTGAAGCATTAGCCACAAGGGTGATTTAAGTGGCATGTATCAAATAAAAATTAGACAATTCATATACCTCAAAGATTTTCATAGATCAATCAAGTTTACCTGAAGTCTTCAGAAAGAATATTTATAAATTGAATTAGTCTTATATGTTATCATAATGAAAATGAGACAATTCATATACTTCAAAGATTTTCATAGATCAAGCAAGTTTACCTGAAGTCTTCAGAAAGGATATTTATAAATTGAATTAGTCTTATATGTTATCATAATTCATTGACATCAAATTAATAAAATCTTTCTGAAAGAATAAAGTAAATAAATAGTAATCAGAATTCTAGTTCTACTAGAATATCTGGACCTTACCTCTCCTAAAGTTTCTCTGCAGGTACTTTTAATTTTGTTTCAAAGGTACACAACATGTATGAAAAACAATAAAAAGTATGCAACTCTCAGAGTTACAAGAGACTTTATATTTGATGTCAAGATAAGTACATATTTATTTATACTTCATATGTCTTATGGAGGTATCTTACATAGGCACTGTAAATAAGTTGGTAATATGTCTCTCAACAGGACATAAAAAATACCTTATATATAATTACTATATTGGTTATTTTAAAATGGATATTTTAAAATTTGCAGTATTAATCTATGTAACACAAATTATATTTCAGAAGGTATAACTACAAAATTACATCATTCTACTAGTATATTTCATTTAAAGATGATAAAGGTTTGCATATATTTATGTAACAAATCATATATTAAAATGCCCTTCCTCCATTTAAACAGTAAGCATTCTTTTGTAAACCTTGAGCAATAAACAAATACTCTTTGAAATCAGATGCTTTGTATCTATATTTACTAGTTTTATTCTTCATACATATGTGCAGTGACAATTATGTTCCTACACTATTAAAAAATAAAAAACAATATTTTTTTATTATCCTTATCTAACTTCAATTTCCACCTTACTAGTTACAATAGCCCAAATGGCTTTAGAAATCCTTACCACTCTCCTATTCTTGACAATCTATTTTTGATAACTTTGTTTCCTCAAATTCTCATTTTACATTTTAGTTATTGTCATTATTTTTATTACTCAGATAATTTTGCCTCTAATATTTTCTTTATATCATCATTATTTAAAATGTTATTGTTTAATTCCCTGCATTTGAAAATAATGAACAATTATGGCAATGAATTTTAATAATCAAAGAATTTCAAATTCCATATTTTAATATTGAATGAGAACACACTGACCTGGAAACTTAAAGCACAACACAAGAGCAAATATAACTTAGATGTCTGTTGCCTGCTTAGACAGCAAAGCCACATTTAATTCACTAATTCTAATTCAACTCAGGAAAGTTTAAATGTTTTCAGTAATAGTTGAAATGAAAGAAAATAAAAGATTTGGTGAAGTGGAAAAAAAATTTCCAACTATCATTCAAGCTACACATAGTTGTCTTCATGTCTTCTAGTCTCTTTAAGAAACATTTTGAAAAGTCCAAATTACTAAAAATCATTCTATCCACCTTGGAAATGATGAAGCAAAGGTCAATTTGCCCAGACCATGTAACAATCTAAAGGAAGTTTGGAAGCTGTCTTTGAGAACAATAAAAGAGAATCAGAGGTAAATCTGGAATAGGATAGCTATAATACAAGCCACGTGTAACGGAGGGAAACTTGTTTCAGAAAAATTTGCGATGTTATTAAAGTTTCCGTGCATTCAGTTTGTTGTGATCTCTGGCCTCTGCTTTACCCACTACACCTTGCTTGAGAGCCTATTAAGTTAAGCAATCTGCCAAATGCTGGAAGAAGCAAAGACAAAAGCTATCCTAAAAGAGCCTAAAATCGAAAAGTTGCACTTCCCTCCTATTTATTTATTGATTTGCTGATTAAATATCTGTCGCTCAGGATTCAAAAATGAAGGAAGATCTATTGCAAGGTCCATAGTCTGAAAAAATTCAATTAATGGGAGCTCTCCAGGTGTAAAAAGAGATATAAAAACATTTTAGAGAAGAGAAAGTATGCTAGTGAGTGATAGTGAACAAAGACAAAATTTCTCTCTGCTGGGGGGAGGATGATCAATTAAGGTGCCAAATTTGCAAGGCAGTTATGAAATATCATGCATGCTTAAGCAGCAGCAATATCAAGCTTCATGAAAATAAAAGAATTTTCAGGTGTCTTAAAACTGGAATCAGTGTTAAAATATAGATAAAGCTTATTAGCATCTATTTAGGAAAAATGAAAATAAATTTTTCATTGTAAATCTCGTATCTATCATTGCCCAAAATTCTTCTTTTCTACCAAAGATAGACTTCAAAAATTTCCAGATATTTATGTATTTATTTACACTACAAAATCTAATGAAAGATAGAAAAGAAATAAATGCAAATAAATGACAGACAATAAATGGAAACAAAGCCCTGACACGGTGATGAAGGGTTTACAGAGATAACTTATAAAAGAGAGACTTTGCAGACGTTAGGACAGAGTTAAGGGGACAGTAATGGTTGGTGGGCACCTAAGGACCAGACTAGGTGTACTTGGCCTAAATCCGAAGGCCAAGAGGAAAGGACATTTTCTCAGAAGCTTGAAAGCACTGGAGACATGAAAAGGAGACCCTGGACAGCACTATTGGCCGCTCTGAACTGCAAGTACTCTACGAGTCCCAGCCAGGCAAGGTGACAATGTGAAAAAAACTGCACCAATGTCTCTCATTGCCCATTCTTCATGCTAGCACTTTGCACTGGCCAAACTCAACCTGAAGCCAGAACGCAAGGGAGTCTGCTTTACACAGTGAATGAAAGCCAGTCCTTTGTTCTAGAGAAAAGAGGGAAAGATTAAAAATTTATCTGGGAGTGCAGAAAATGACAGATTAATCGGCTTCGGCTTTCCTTGATATGCTGTTGTAAATTTGTAATCTGTCAGTTTGACTAGGCTGAATTACATTTCCCAGTATTTTCTTTGCCGTGTGTTTCCAACTATGATAAGCGACAAAAGAAATTCTTTGGAAAAAGGAGGGATAGAGAGGAGGTATACCATTATACGCCCAGCACATGCCCATTGTACAGGGTAAAGGAGAAATACGATTACAGAAATTAAGTTTCCCATTTAGAAAACAGAAAAGGATATCTCAAAACAATTTTCAAATCCTGCTGGACATGAATTACAGAAACACCATTCTTCATCAGTGAAAAAAGCTCCTTCATTAATCTATTGGCAATTTGACTATAGTTGGCATTGTAGAATGGATTTGGTCTCTCATACAGCCTGCACTGTTTTTGCAGCACTCTTTCTGATTATGAAATTTTGGGATCCTTTAGAGTTGATCTGATCAGAGCTTCTGTGAATTAAGCTATGGTTTGTCTGGTAATCTAATTGTCTCAAAAACGTGACAATAATGTGTTGCTTTCCTTCTGATCAACTTTATATTGAAGTAAACACAGACTGTATTTTCTCTAGACACAGTTTTTGTAGTCTGATAACATATTTTTAAATTGCTGGCCTCTGACCCCTGCCCAACCTCCTTTCTCATGAAACAAGAGGTTTGAGTCAGTCCCACTCAAATGATCTTTGCACTGTGTTGCACCTATCACAGGCTGAGAAATCTGTTTGCTTCTGTTAGTTAAAATAGAAACAGTTGGCTTTTGTTCCCTTTTTGCTTTTGAGATCCCAAGTCCAACTCTCAGGCAACTTACATTACAAGCTGCGAGCAGAGAGGACTTGGCCAATAAGCTAAACAATAAGCTAAACTATATTCACTTTCTCTATATAAAAACACATTATTTATATTTTCAAGATTTCATGTAGCTCATTATCTGTTTTCCAGTATATCACAGGCAACAGTTTTACTGAATGTTATTCCTGCCATAATGTTATGCCAGCTTCCCAGCCCCTAACATTTATGTTCTCATTGCTCCACTACTTCCAATAAACCAAAGCCATACATTTGCAGCCCTATCTCATGTAGCATTGCCTTCTGATTTTAGAAATATGAAGAGAAATACCTAAAGAAGCAGAGTTTGAATTAACTTCTCAGAAGTGAGATTCAGAAATAGACAAAAAATCTGCTTGATATATTTTTACTTCAAATGAAACATTAAATAAAATAACACACTCTTGTACATAAAGTTAGTGCACGCCAATTGTAGCCAACATAGCCCTAAAGATCAGATTGAAAAGTATCCCAAATATACATTTTGCCCAAAAATACAAGACTAAATGTAGTGATGGTGGAAGATGATAGCATTGTCCAGTAGTTTCTCAGGTAGTGGTTCTCAACCAGAGGCAATTTTGTGATCCCATCCCTCTGCAGTAGTCATTTGGCAATGCCTGCAGATATTTTGCTGGGAATGACTGGGAATGAGGAGGTGCTATTGGCATCTATCAGGTAAAAGTCATAGACTCTGCTAAATATCCTATTAGGCCTCCCTGCCATGCCCATGACAAAGTAGTATACAGTCCAAAATGTTTATAGTGCTGAGGTCAAGAAAATCCTAGAGCATTGGATTAAAAAAAAAAAGAATAAACAAATGTGTAGAAGCGATAAAACCATAAACATGACACATTGAACCTTCATGTTGACTAACAGATGACAGACATCTTTGGATAGCAGAACATACAAATGGAAGATATGATTCTGTAGGAGGGATTCACATGCCTGGCTATCTAAGACCCTTGTAAGCCTTGTGGACTTGATCAATGATACTTGTCCCAGAATCTTCCAAAATTTCTGTCATCATTCATGTATGTATTGGTTGGACTAGGTGAGGGGCAGTGAAGTAGCAGAAAACTCCATCACTTCAGACAAAGCAAAAATAAAACACTCCAAGCATATGCTCCACTGATGGTAGATATGTCATTTACTAGAGACTGATTAGTAAAGAAATAAAGAGAAGAAAAAACAATTATTTTGATGGATAGATGAACTCCAGAGTATATATCCTAATTTGGTTATTTAATTTTCATTATGCTTATGAAAAACTAGAATTTAATACTATGCATATTTCTTTGGGGAGCTTCATTTTTAATTAGATACGACTCGGACTGACTCTTTTCCCACTGCTGAAATAATGTACAAACTCAGTATGTGTGTGCACTCACATACAAGTAGGCTTTTGCAATTGTATAAATAATTTGTGTTTCTTCACACATACACCCAGATGGATCTTCAGTGGAGCACAATTAAATAAGACAAAGCAAAGTGCCATAAGTAATTTCTGCAAGTGAATTTATCTATTAAATTAAACATTTTCCCCCAACTCCTAGAGTTTGGTTTTAATTTAATTTCATAATTTTAAATATTCTTTTACATGAAAAATAAACTTTATTTCAAGTTAGAATTCAAGAAACAATGTACAGATGATGATCCTAGTTATAAATTATTGTTCTTCAGCTTCATTTTCAGAGATAAAGGAAAGTCTTTTTATTTATTTTAATAGAATTGTGTCATGATGTTAAACTAGCCAGCTAAAGTTATCTTATTAAACCAATATTAACCATTTGAAAACATAAATAGAATCTTTGAGATTCTAAAAGTGGAG
Organism: Loris lydekkerianus; assembly: GCA_963574355.1. NCBI lineage: Eukaryota > Metazoa > Chordata > Mammalia > Primates > Lorisidae > Loris > Loris lydekkerianus. The sequence continues at coordinate 66,740 of CAUYPK010009060.1, read as the reverse complement.
TAAAAAAATAAAATGAAATTAAAGAGAAACAGGATGTATTAGTAAATCTCAAAAACATAATTTAATAAGGAAAATTATAGGATTTTTTATAATTAGAGAACATTTATATACTTTTCAAAAGACAAAATAAGGCAATACCATGTATACAGCTGGCTACACACACAAATGTTTAAAAGATGGGAAAGATATGCATCAAATTAACTGTCAACAATGCATGCAAAGGAGCAGAGGGGGCTGGGGTGTGACTGGGGAAAATAGACCATCATCATTATTTCTAATGTTTTATTTTATTTATTAAAATAATATTTAAACAGATTATGATGAAATATTAACAGTAGCTCATTCTGTGTGAAGGATGCTAAGATGTTTTCCATATTGTTTTTTTTTTTTATTTATTGTGCCTTTTAAATTCCAGACAATAAAAATCATAATTAAAAATTAAGCAGGAAAGGATGTCTGAGGTATAAATATAAATAGTAATAGATGGACAAAAAGGGATCATAGCCTAAGCAGAGGTCTACAAATAGATGTGGGTGAACTATGGGGTATTAAAGAATGAGAAACAAGAATTTAAGGCAGAGATAAAAGAAAGATAATTTGCTAGAAATAGTTCTCTTGAACTATGGCAACAAATTTGGATATTTTCTTGAATACACTCAGAAAACACAAAAGAATTTTAAGAAGAAGCAGAATTATCAGACTAGTGTAGCTTGAGGACAAATACAAGCTGAAGGTAGTAATCTTAAATGGCCATTGCTTTAATCCAAGCAAGTGCTTAACTAAGACAGTGGCAGTGGAAAAGGAAGGAAAAAATTGATGTCTCTTTAACTAAAAGCATAGCAGTGGAATAAGAGGGAAGAAATTTAAATTTAATTGACAGGATTAGTAAATATTTACATGATAAAAAGGGCAAAAATATCTAGAATGCCTTTTTTTCCAGTTAGGACACCTCAGTGAGAATTAGCATACGGAATACAAACTGAATAAGGTAAAATACTGAATGGTGGCTGGGTGCAGTGGCTCACGCCTGTAATCCTACCACTGTGGGAGGCCAAAAGGGTGGATTACCTGAGCTCTCAGTTTAGGACAAGCCTGAGTTAAAGCGAAACCCCATCTCTAAAAAATAGCCAGGTGCTGTGGCAAGTGCCAGAAGTCCCAGCTACTCAGGAGGCTGAGGCAGGAGGATCACTTGAGCCCAGGAGTTTGAGGCTGCTGTGAGCTAGGATGCCAAGGCACTCCTCTAGCACTCATGCCACAAAGTGAGACACTGTCTCAAACAAAAAAGAAGAAGGAGGAGGAGTAAGAGGAAAAGAAGAGGAAGAAAGTAAAGAAAATAAAGAATGGATTTGGTAGCAATAAACACATTATTTTTTTTTTTAATTTGGGGCACTATTATTTTTTCTCCTGGCTCTTGTATTAGTCTATTATTTCCATTCTCATGGCTCCCCTTTATGAAGCTATTAATTAAATCATCTGTATATTTCTAACATTCTTCTATCAGATTTCTTGGTCTCTAACTTCCATAACCCCCAAGCCAAATAGCACACTGTATTCATATTACTTTTCCTAAAATACCTACCTTTTTCTTCACTTACAGCTGAAACAACAGTACATGAGAAGTATCATAGGAAAAACAGGACTAGAGCAAATTACATTGCACAAATAAAACAAGGCCGGTCGGTAGATATCTTGGGCAGAAGATTGCAAGATGAAACCAGAAAAGGAGATGTTGAGTTTGTTCAGAATTTCAGATGTATTGCAAAGATGATGGTAAACTATTGACAACTAATGAGTAAGCAAGTAACACGCACCAGCATGTGTGTGATAATAATTGGCCTAATGTAAGTAGAGAAACACTTTCCAATACAGCCTTTTCTCTCCAGCCATCATAGAAAATAACTTAATTATGAAAAGATTACATATACATGAGACAGAAAAGGGAACCCAGCATATGCATATTAGATATCTATGAATAAAAAGACATAAGATTTACAATATATTTAATGAAAAAAATGAATCTCTACTTAGGAGTAGATCTATTCTTGAAAAAATCATAAGGGATAATCTTGTGAAAGCACAGCATTGATGGTATCATATTTGTTGGCCTGTATAGGGAAAGACGACAGAAAGAAGACATCTGTGCTAAGTAATGGGACCACTTACCTCTATCCTGATTTTCTCTATATTAATAATAATGAGGACTAATAATTTCGATGCCCATCAGCCTGTAAATGTGCATAGTGCATGTGCTGACCCCCAGGTCATTGGCAAGAGGCTGTTGGGGTACGACGAACTTCCTAATTCAATGCTACATTGATGGTACCTGTAATCCTACCACTCTGGGAAGCCAAGAGGGTGGATTACTCGAGCTCTGAGTTTAGGACCAGTCTAACCAATGCTAATTCCCCTTGTCTCTGGAAAGGAGCCAAGGGAATGTTAAAGGAATTTTAAACCTACTCTCTATTTGCTCCTTTTCCCTGGTTGAGAGCGGAGCAAGGAGGTAGCATGCAGAGGCCCTGGGGTCCCCAGCAATGGTTCTCACCGCAGGACTTGGGAGGGCCTCTGAAATTTTGTGCTCTCCCAGCTTTTACTATCTTCTCTTCTCCATGGTCCCAAATTTTGTTTCTATTTATCTCTTTAGACCTCTTCTAGTTCTCTCCCTCTCCTTGATAGTATATATGCTTTGTTTGAATGTAGGTAAGAATTGTTTATATATTTAGTTAATTTTGTAAGGATATTTTGATTTTTTTTTTTTTGAAGTGTGTATAAGATGTTTTAGGGGGCTTTGAATATTATAGGTGGGTTGAAAGTTAATGCTTTTCATTGGTGTTTTTATGTCCCTAAAAAAAAGGCTAACCATGTTAAGTAGAGGTCAGCCCCAAACAAAGGGCAAAATGACTCCCCTCCACAGTTTTTTTGTGAAGGGAAGCCCAGGACAACTCCCCAAGGCAAAAATGGCCCTAAACCTCAGCTACAGTTCAGTCTCTTGAAAATGAAGAAAATCAATGAAAATGACCTTGGGTATTTGATTTCTTCTGTTTTATTGATGTATATGGGGGAGTTTAAAATAATTCTAAGTTTCTCTAGGACTTTGGCTAATTGCAACTAATTGTGATACAAAAGTTTCAAAGTGTCTCTCAACCATAATTTGTAAATAAATTCAGTTACTGTTGCCTTGCTAAAGTTTGGGAAAGAAAGGGAAGTTAGAAAACATAGCATTTAAGACCTGCTCATGACAGAAAGCCCATTTTCCTGTGTAAACTAGGGATTTGGGAAAAGCTTATAAACATTACATTGAGTTAAATGTGCAGGCACCGCACAGCCCATTTTCTCCAGGATGGGGCTTATCCCCGCTTTGATTGATACTCTGAGGCTAGTTGGGGAAGAGGGAGAAAGAGGCAGGATATGCATCAGGTGGGACCAGGTTCCCTGATACCTGGTTTCTCAGAGCTGTGCTGCTGGCACATTATAAGCTCTGGTGAACCAGTGGGAACTAAGCACTACACTGGTAAGAGTGGCTAATTCCAGACAAACACAGGGGCTGAGGAGGCCACTCTCCTCAGGGATTCTTCCCCAAACATTGGAAGGACGCTTCCTTTTGTTTAGTCAGAAGTCTTCTTGGGTTGGTCAGAGGATGCTTTGATGACTCAGGAATATGGAGTGGAATTAATTAAGACACTAGGCAGTACTCTGGAGCACTGGGACATGTTTGATCCTCAGACACTGAAAAATGAATGTATGGATTTCTATAACCAGGCCTGGCCTCAGTATCAACTCTCCACTGATGAACAATGGCCCCCAGAGGGGACCCTTAATTATGACACCATTTTTCAATTAGAATTTTTTTTTTTTTTTTTTTTTTTTTTTTAAACAGGAGGAAATGTGCTCTGAAGTGCCCTGTGTGCAAGCATTCTTTTCCCTCAGGGACAGCTCCCAACTGTGTAAGACCTGTCAGATAGATTCTGCTCTCTTGACTATTGTAACTTCTACAAATGGTCAGGGATTCTCGAGGGAGACACCATCACCACCTAGCTCAAACTCACTGTCTATTTCTCCCACACCTTCCTCCTTATGTTCAGAAAACCCCAAGAGGGAGGCTGTTTCAAAAGTTTTTTTCTGGTCCTACTGTGACCCCCCCCCAAAAGTAGCCATATCCTTCTTTGTGTCCCTTGGTTGAGACTATGGGGGGGGGTGTGCATGAGTACATACTCCATTTTCTCTAGCAAATTTAAAGCAAATTAAAGTTTATTTAGGAAACTTTTCTGATGACCCCTATAAGTACATAGATATTTTCCAAGGGTTAGGACAAAGCTTTGAACTCTCCTGGAGAGATGTAATGTTACTACTAGACTAAACTTAAACTTTTAATGAAAAAAAATGAAGTCCTAGATGAAGCTAGAAAGTGGGGTGATTTGTGGTTCATGTCCAATACTGATGGCAGTATGTCTCCTGGAGACAGGGAGAGATACCCCACGGGAAGACAGGCAGTTCCCCTTCAGGATCCAGAATGGGACCCTGAGAAGGAAGGTGATTGGTGGCATAAACATGTTTATGTATTGGAAACTGAAACATGTATCCTAGAAGGTTTACATTGATCCAAGAAAAAGCCTGTGAATTATTCCAAGTTATCTGCTATTTGTCAGGAGCAAAATGAGAATCCTCAGCCTTTCTTGAGAGGCTTAGGGAGGCAATAAGAAAACACACCGAGTTGACACCCAACTCCATAGAAGGTCAAATTATTTTAAAACACAAATTTTTCACTCAGGTGGCCTGAAATATTCAAAGAAAACTCCAGAAATTGGTTCTAGACCCAGATTATAAGCTGGAGAATCTTCTTAAAATGGCCCCTATGGTCTTTTATAACCGAGATCAGGAGAAAGAGGAGGAAAAAGAGAGAAGGGATCAAAATCAAAACAGAAAGAAAGCTCTAGTAATGGCAGTCCAATAAATGAGCACCTTTCGGGGCAAAGGGAAGCCAGAGAAGCTAAGAACAGGTGCTTCCAATGTGGTCTGACTGGCCACTTTAGGAAGACCTGCCCCGGACTGGGCAGGCCACCTGGCCCCTGTCCAGGATGCAAGGGTGACCACTGGAGAGTGGCCTGTCCACAGGGGCTCAAAGCTTGTGTCATCACCACTCAAGAGCTCTGGGTTTGCCTCACAGTGGATGATCACGTAACAGAATTTCTCTGGACACTAGAGAAACCTTTTCTGTACTCCTCTCTACCTTGATCTTTTATCCCTAAAATATGTAACAATTCCAGTTACCAAAATTTTCACTCAGCCTTTAAGCTATAATTTGGATAACTGACTGTTCCCTCCTACCTTCCTAATCATGCCTGCAAGTCCTACTCACCTTTTAGGGAGGAACATACTAACTAAAACAGGAACAACCACTTGTGTCCATTAGTACCCCACTACATTTTCACATTCAACACCAAACAGCTTTTTTCTCCTGGAGATATAGTCGTGATCAAAAACTCTTCCCTCCAGAAGGTCCCTTTTCTGTAATTTTATCTTCTTTTATAGCTGCTAAAAAGTTATGAGAGTGGATTCCTGGATACATCATTCACAAGTAAAATCCTGGAACCCTCTGCCTTCTACAGAAGCAGACTATGAAGAAAGCCAGCCACAGTCCATCTACACTTCTGAGCCTAAGGAAAGTTTGAAGTTATTATTTAGAAAACAGCAAGAATGATGTTAATACAGTTAGCATCACTGAATTTGAACTTCTAACTTGACACTGTCCTACCTCTGCCTTTTAATATACTAATCAGATTTATATTTTCCAGAAACGTCATCAAGCCACACACAGTCTAAGACTTGACAGTCTAAGTGTCCCTGGATCACTCTCCCTCCAGAAAAACCCTCACTGACCCTTCTATCATTGCCTGATTCAGCAGGAAGCTGTTAGATTGAGTCTTAGCCCTTTTTCCCAGCAGCAGTTAGAGCTTCCACTTGGAGAGGGAGAATTGATGCAGGACAGGTGGCACCACGACCTGTTGCCTTAGCCCTGGTGGTGTTTGTGCAGCTGTAGCTGGCAAAGGAACCAGTGATCTGAAGGGGGCAGGGGGTCCTGGGAGGCTCCATTAGCTGGAAGAGCCAGACACCTACAGGGGGAGACCCTGGCGCCTTGCTGTCTCCTCCCCATGCACTTCTGACTGATGAATTTCATGTGAGTTTCCAAGGCCTGAGAGTTCATTGGACAGCTGGCTGTAACTGACAAAGACCCAAGTCCTAAAAGTAAACATTGGTTCTGGAAAAACAACCGTCTATGCTGTATATACTCCTGAGCAGAGAGCCTGAGGACAGACTTTGGGGAGGGAGCAAAAGAGCTTGCTCCCCACCTGAGGAGGAGCTTGTTCCCCTCCTCTGCCAGGAGCTTTGGGTTTTTTAGTTTTTCTGTTCTTTGTTTCTGTGACTAAATCCTGTCTTACCACTGATCTGTGGTCCTTCAATTCATTCTTTGAATCACTGAGACCAAGAACCTGAAACTCCGATATCATACTGAGCATAAAATCCAATTAAATAGAGATCTAAGTCCAAATAACTGTGGAGGTTATGGTTATACAATAAAATATAAATCTTACAAACCTTAACTTTATATTCATTTTATAAAAATTACCGATAGTTTTTCAAAGAGTGATTTTTTTGCATCTATTGACTTCTTGCTATAGAAAATTTGAGAAATTAGCACAAGTATATATTCTTTCTCCTACCCTTTCTTTATTCTACCTTCTAATTACATTCATATAGAGGCTATTGCAAATCTTTCTCTGACTCAGGGCTTCCCTTTCAGAGGAGGGACTAAGCACATGCACACATGCTTCAAAAAATAGATTATGATTTTTAGAAATAATGTAGACTATATCCACATAAAGGAAGTAGTATATAGTTCTACACACATTATCATCTTCTTAGATTCCCTTGCCCAGATCATAGATAATGCTTTACTTTACGTTATTTTGAAGACTGATTTCAGTTCCTCCTGCTGGTAGAAAGCCTTCTGGTATATGAATAATGAGGCCAATGACAATTTTGTCAATTACATAACCATTTGCCTCAATGGCTGTCTTACACAGAAGAGGAACCAGGTAGACCATGAAGGTTAAAGTTCTCTCTTTACTTTTTGTTAAGTCACCTTCCACTCAGTGATCTGTGTAATCTGAAGGGAGACATTTATTTTCCTTTTTCCTACTTCTAGAACAAAGTACAGCTTTGTTCTTGCAGTTACACGTACAATGGCACTTAATATGTTTGTTATAACAACATTGTAAGGTATTAATGTTCTACATGTACTGAGCCCCCTACAGTTTGCAAGAGGTGATTTCCCTAGACTCTGTTCTGTAAACAATCCAGAATGTTGATCAAACTTATTAACCATTTGTGTTCCTTCTATTTCAAATGCAATAAATTAACATGTAAAATATTGAGTTTGATTTTGTTGATCAAGAGGAAAAAGCTACATACTTCAAGGAAATCAGAAAGAAATCCTTTTGAAGAAAAACAAAGAAGCATAAATGCTATCATTTACAGCTCTTTATAGACTCAAGGTGAGTCTTAGATATTTCCTAGGACAGATCATAATTTTATCTCAGAGGAGATAAACAGCAGTATACTATTTTGTTTTTCTAAAGTTACTTAGTTACTTTAGATGAGTGACATAATACAAACTGATTAACATCTATTTCATTGTTTGTAAAACATGATAAATTGGCAAAATTAATGACATTATTATTTTCATTATTTATTTACAAATAATTTTTCACACTGGTTTCCTCGCTCCAGTCTGACAGTGTTTTTTCATTTGTACCCTCAAGTAGACATTTTACAAGAGGAAGCTCCTGAAGCACACCTGAAATATTTTTATTTAATATTAATATATATACTGTAAACAATTAAGAAAGCCACATAATCTCAGACACTATGCAGAACTTTATGGGTCGTTTTGTGTTTGCTGTCTCAACTGAAAAATCAACTGAAGCTTTTTAACAGGAATGGGCTTGTACCTATGTCACAGGGAATTAAAAAAAACTTTTGTTAAGTGCATGTTTTCCCTAAAAAATACAATATTATCTTGATTTTTTCAAATACATATTCAACTCAATAAAATGACAGATTACCTATTAACTTAGGCAAGAAAATATAAGTCCCAAGTATACTGAGAATATAGGCTCAGTTATTGTCATTTCATATTTTTCATTAACTTTTCATGAAGAGTAGAATTTTGTAATCTAAACTCTCAGTTGCCACCTCCCTCTACCTCATATGCACTCAGTTCTATACCTAAAACATATATACAAGTATATCCTTTGCCTGTATCATGTAGGAGAGTAATTTATTCCCAGGATTAAACAAACAAGGAGAGCAAAATATAAAAACTGGGAAAATTTCTAATTTCTTTTACATGGAGTACATTTAACATGTCATTTAAACTGAATTTCCTAAACTCAGCCCCTATAGTTCTTGGTCTATATCCATTTTCCACGACTTTATCATTTTATAGAGCAAAACTTATTAAAATGAAATAAATTCAGAGATCAACTAAGTAATATTTAATTTTGTTAGGTAAGAACATTAACAAAAGAATCATTTCATTAAAGGCAGGATATATTAACTTTAAAACACTAGAAAAAACCTGATTTCAAATTAAAATTACAGTTTATAATTTTATAATAACTTGCAATCACCATAATACTCAATTTTTCTCACCTCACTTCAGACTCTTGAAAGTTCATCACAAGAGAAACCTACACATAGCATGCTATTAAATATTACTATTTTATTCTGTACTGCCTTGTATGGGGAATTTTTAAAATCTATTTTATCTTACTTATTAAGCTCACTCTGGTTTGAATTACACACAATACTTTATTAAATAATTTGCTCATTTCTATATACTAATACAAAAATATGAAATTAAAATGAGTAGATTATGACATATAGATTATGTCAACTATTTTTTTCTTTTTTTAAGATGTAAAAATATAAGTTTATTTTATAATAGAGAGATGGGAAACAGTGAGAAGAAGAGATGAGAAAGAGAGAAGACAGTATTTTTCTTTCTTTTTAAGATGAATAAATCAAGTTAATTCTTAAAAAAGAATATTCTAAAAGTTAAAAGACTAAAGCACGTTATTCATGAAAAAGGTACTTTGGTATAAAGAACTATATTATCTACCAATGAAGTAATAACATTCATAAAAATGTTCTTCATAATGAAGTTGTCATTATAGTTCTCTACTTACTTCTAACAAAGGGATTTGCCCACTTAGTTATATTTTGTGTGACTGTAGAGTATCTCTTTTGATTGTTTGTTGTATTAAAAAGTAACCAATAATTAATCCTAACATCTTGTATAGTTAACTTAATTTCTCTACCATCTGTATTTTAAATATTAATATCTAAAAGGTGCCAGTTTCTGGGCGGTGCCTGTGTCTCAAACGAGTAGGGAACCAGCCCCATATACTGGAGGATGCAGGTTCAAACCCAGCCCTAGCCAAAAACTACAAAAATATATGTATAATAAAATAAAATAAAATAAAATAAAATAAAATAAAATAAAATAAAATAAAATAAAATAAAATAAAATGTGCCAGTTTCTTATGAACCATACTCTTAAATGTAAAGTCACTAAGTTTTGTTTGTAAAGTAAATTTACGTTAAACAATAACATTAGTGGTAATACCGACACCTTTTTCATATTTTTGTCCTCATCTTTTAATTTTAATTGATACAACCTAAATTATTAAGTATGCTGTTACATAGTGCCAAATGTTTTATATAATTCAGAAAAACATTTTCTCAGAGTTGATGACAGACTCTTATTTTTGACATCCTTTGGACATTAGTATTGAAAATCATGTTATCTTATTTTCATTATATTATCTTTAGGATAGTTGCAACTTTTCTAACTTTTGGTTCAGACTTCCAGAGAGGTTAGCTTCTTCCAGCAAAAAATAAGAAGCCTAAGGAGTTTTAAATGTTACTAATAGGCACCTAATTGACTCGTTTTATCCAAGAATTCTTAAAAATTTTTCATAAAATTATAGAAAATATAGTAACTTAGCCAAGTGTTCTTGAAATCTCACTATCTTACTAAATTTTCTTAAACACAAATGTAATGTTTTCCCACATTCTGATGTCATCACATGCAACTTGTATGATTCTTTATTTATTGTAACTGGCAATGATTGTTATTGCTTTCATTGCATTTGCTAAGATATAAATCATTTCTATATTGTGTCATCTTTAATTACCAAATTTTGTCAGTACCTTATTATGGGTTATGAACCATAATTTAAATTCAACTTTATTTTTCAGTTTTTCATATTTTTTTTTTATCATTATGCCATTCCATGATTTGGCATGCCATATATGTTGATAATATCTACATTGGCTTCTTCCTCTTCTTCCTCATTGGCGGGGCCTAATTTTGTTGCAACGCTCACCCTCTTTGCATAGCTGAATTCAAGGAAGGGGCCTCTTTAATTGATCCAATACAAAGATGTTGATATTTTCCCCATCGTCTAGAATTGGTTTAGGTATGGCCACAATATACAATTCTTAAAACATATGCTCTTAGAAAATATAAAACAGGTATGTAGTTTGATACTGCAACCATCTGGCAATCAAAAGCAGGAGAGTCTCAGTCTAGAAAAATCATGGAGATAGGCAAAAAGATTCTGGGTATAATGACATTTTTGGTCTTCGGAAGCCACACTGGACCTCTCCCAGAAAGTTTGTTTTCTGAAATAAGCAGCATTTATATTTAAGCCACTTTGATAGTGTTTCTGTTACTGGTAATTAGAAATAATCTCACTGTGGCAACTCCATACTACAAATAAGGAAACTAAGACTCGGAGAAGTTCAGTGAGTGAGTGGTAGAGTTAGAGCTTGAATATAAATCCTTAATTTAGCCTCCTTCCTTGTTCACTGTGAAGACTCTTCCTTAATAAATGGTTGCTATGTAGGCCATTATCCTAAGTGAAGTAACACAGGAACAGAAAAATAAATACTGCATATTCTTACAAGTGGGAGCACAAGGGCACACAGAGAGGTAAAGTGGGAAGGATGAATAGCTTCCTATGGGATAAAATGTACACTACTTGGGTAATAGGTACACCAAAAGCTCAGACCCCACCATTATACACAAGAAACAATGGAATTTAGCTTGTACCCCATAAATATATGTTAAAATAAAGAGCTGATTGCTTGAACCACTAATCAACAGTGCGTCATATAAAGACATGGTGTATATGTTAATAGTAAAGAACTTCATACAATCATGAGTATATATGCATGTGATTTTAAGTCCAATCATATGAAAATTTGATTCTTAAGTTTGCTGCCCTCAGTTGAAAGTGGGATTTCCTTCATTCTTCCATAAATTGCCTTTATTTGCATTCTATCCAAGAGAAATCTCAGTTTGCTCAAACTGGGTTAAAAAGTTTGTAAGCATCTTTACCTATGACAATATGCAAATCTATAAACATTTAAGAGATAGTGATCTTTTTTTTCAAATGCCTACAGCGGTCAGTCAGAAACTGTAGCGTGTTTCAAATGATAAAGTTCTGACTACTGTATCACTTTTTATTTTTTTCAAATTCAAAATAAATTTTATTTTCTTCCAAAGACCATGATTTACTCTGGCAGGTTCAGGAAGATGGGACTGCAATATCTCCCTCTCTTATGGGGATGCCCAATTTGGCTCCCTTGGCCTAATTCTGCTCATTCACAGGCACCATTTTCTTCTCCTCAGCTTGAGAAGGGAGGTCATTCATCCCCTTCCAATGCTCTTCTGCTCCCCACCTTCACCCCCACTAGATGGGGACCTTTTTAAGAGCTCCCAGCATGCAGGCCCTGAGGTTTCTCTTCACCCTTCTCTTCCTGGGCCTAGAAACTTCTGCTCACAGGGTGCCCCAGCCCCCACCCCCTCTGAGAACACCTTCAGCCTTGCCCCTGTTCTCCTCTTCTTCCCAGACCCAGTCCTAAACCCCAGAAGGGTGCGCCAGGAAAGAGACATGTGCAGCCCTGAGAGGAGGCTTGGGGACTTAATGAGCGTGAGTTGTGAGTTCCTTCCAGGGTTCTGGTAGGAGAAGGCCATGCATAGTCTTTATACTGCAGCAAGAATGTTCCCTGTGCCCAACAATGTATCACTTATAAGGACAGGAAATACGAACAGTGTATTTTAATATACTATAATTAGTTGTCATTTAAAGTGATATTACTATTTTTGGTTGTTTTTATTTCATTTTATTTTATTTTATTTTATTATAACTGTGTACATTAATGCGATCATGGGGCACCATACACTGGTTTTTATACCATTTGACATATTTTCATCACACTGGTTAACATAGCCTTCCTGGCATTTTCTTAGTTGATATAACTATTTTTTATGGTTTTAAGTCAAAGATTTTGGAGTTTATTCAATCTACTCTCCTCAATGTGACTACCACTGATTTTAAAAAGATATTAGGTTTGACAATTAAGTTCATGAATTCATCCTAGAAAAAGTGCTTCATACCTCATTACTGAATATCATTAAGGTCACCTTCAAAGTACTCTCCTTGAGAAGCAATCCACTGAGGCCAGTGCCTATTCTATCTTTCAAAGCAATTTTGGAACTTTTGTATGGAATGGCCATCAGAGCTCTCATCTTATTACCTCTTATGTCCTGAACGTCTTCTTTTCAATAATTCATTTACATTCAGGGAAAAAACAAAAAAGGTCATTGGAGGCCATATCAAAGAGTACAGAGGGTGTTCCAATGCAATTATTTGTTTACTGGCTAAAAACTCCCTCACAGACAGTGCTGTGTAAGCTGGTGCATTGCTGTGATGCTTCAAGAGTCAGGAGTTGTTGGCTAAAAGTTCAGGTCATTTGATTTTTTTTTCAGACTTTTCGGGACTGACAAAATAGTAAACTTGGTTGCCCAGTTGGACAAATTCATAATGAATTATCCCTGTGACATCAAAAAAAAAAAAAAAAAAAAAAAAGGTTAGCAACATTATTTTGAATCTTGATTTGAACTGGCAGAACTTTTTTGGTTGTGAAAAATTGGCTGACTTCCCTTGTGCACTTTGATGCTTTGTTTCAGGATCATATTGGTACCCATGTTTCATCACCAGTGATAACAAGGCCTAAAATATCTTGCCTCTCCAAAAGGACTTGGCGAATTTTAACTTTCCTTTGCTTTTGTTCATGAGTTAGTTCTTTTGGGACCACTTCTGTAGATGCCTTTCTCATACCAAGATTTTTGGTTAAGATTTTCCTGTTTCTCTGTTGATGTTTACTTACTTGGTCTGCTATGCTTCTCATGGTCAGCTGACAATTTTGACACACAGTGTGAAAAACTTGTGCAATGTTTTCATCAGTTTTGCTCATTGGCCATTCTGACTTCTCTTCATCAGTGGCACTTTCTCTCCCTCAGAGAAACATTTAATCCATTGGTATGCTGCCATTTTCTTCATGGCATTATCCCCATAAACTTGGACTAGAATATCCCTAATTGCACTTCCACTCTTGCCAAGTTTCCTAAAAAATTTAATTTTGTTTGTTGCTCTAGTTCAAGCTCTGACACTCGCAACAGTACACAAAAACACATAGCAACAATAATGAACGTGACTCAGCAGGATGCTGCCACACATCAACACAAAGACACCTGTGAGATGCTGACACAACCTTACTGAGCTATTGGTATAGTGCTGTTAATGGAAGTGCATGGTGGCAAGGTACAACCTTAATTGTCAGACCCCATACATAGGAAACTCTAAAATCGATTTAGCCTCCAATGATGTTTAGTTGAAAATAGAATACAGTACTTGGAGGAGGAATTTAATTTTTATGCTAAGTTCTTCATAGTATTTTCTGTTTACTTCCAAAGACATATTTTCTATAAATTGTATATTACCAGGTCCTACAAAAACTAAGATAGTTTACTTTCAGAAAGTTTAAACATTGCTTTAAATGCATAGAATTCTCCACAAAAATGAGATTAGCAACTTCAGTACTGCAGTGTAGCAATATTATAAAAATTATTACAGAAATCAATAATGCTTTCATTTCCAGAACTAATCTAGATGGTAAGATTTTGTTTATATAGATATTAAACAAATGCATTATTCACATTTGTAATGATTTTTAGGGGAAAAAAGACATTTTTTAATTATCATATGGAAGTGGTATAATAAATGAGTATAATTTTTATTAACAGAAAGTTAATTTGCATAAAACAAATGCTCATTGAATTATTGAATATGATAATATCTACATGCCTGTTCCTGTTTGTCATATTTTGTGCCTTTTGGCGACATCAGAATTATAACAATCTGATTTATGCATTAAATTTAATGCATAATATGACAATATACAGATATGTATGCCTTATAATGTATAATTTAAACATGATTGCTATATATTTCACCCATTCTTTCATGGCTTTACTGATTTTCTCTTGTAGCCAGAAATCACGATTAAAATGCAGGTTGCCAGATATGAATGTCTGTTCAAATTAATGAATATTTTTATAAAAACACCCCAACTATAAATGTTTTAAAAATCTTGTCATAACATTCACCAAACTTACACATGACAGCTAGCATGTGTTACTGCATTTTCATCTTAAATATTTGATGATTGCCTCTTTAAATCCAAGATTCATAACCCAAAGTCTTTCATTTTCTTACACCATGTGTAATTCAAAAGACATTTATTAGTACAGTCCTCTTTTTATGTATCAACAAAATGTATCTGAAGGAAGTAATATATGAACTTCCCAGAATTTTGGACATGTTTTAAGGTATTAATTATACATAACAATATTTTATAATATCTATATACTATTTATATTCTTTCTTCCTCTCCATCCCAATGGAATAAAGATACTATTTACAATAAAGATGATTCTGGTTAAACATTAAAAACTACAATACAACACATCTCTTTTAAGTCACATTAAAAATGTGTACACATTTCCTAACCTATCCACATTTTCAGGAAATGATTATACTGCACAGCTGCAATTTATGAAGTTCTGAGAAACATCAATGCTCTTCTAATAATTCTCTAACAGTGATCTCAGTTTGTAAATTACAAATTTAAATTTAATATGGGTATTTTTAAAGGTAAATAATTCTGACAGGTATAGTATAATTGTCTTTATTATTTAAGAAAAAATCCAAATGATAATAGTAAGGACCATTTCTTACTAGGTAAGAACTGAAGGTTGCCCATTGATGGGTCACTCTCACTTGACCTTGGGTGTGCAGAAAGGTAGTTCACCATGGTAACCTTGGTCTTGATGCTTTTCATATAGTAAATCATTTCAGTCTCTTCATGTAATTCTTTTATTGGCTGTGCAATTGAAATGTCATGCTTCACGAACAGAAAAGCTAGTAATTTCTTACGGGTGATTAAGCCACCTTTCTAATGCATGAACATGGATGAAGTCATATGCAACTACTTTAACACACACTTAGTTCATCATAATTTTTCCTCTGTATTTTTTGTGCTTTCTGATAAACATATTTTCCTTAACATATTTTCTTAATCTTTAAATATTTTCAGTCTTTCAATATACTATCAAATATCTCATATTGTTTGAATGAGTTGTTCAACGATTTTTCTATTAACACCTAAAAAAAGTATATGTGTATGTGTGTGTTTATACATAAGGCAAAGATCTTTAAATAATACTGAAATTCCAAAAGCAGACAAGTTTTAAAAGGACATTTCAAGCCACAAGCCAAAACTGACATTCCATCTTTAATTATGTGAAAATCAAAAGAATGTATTTTAATGAAAAATTATGAGAAAATCATCAAAACCATATTTTCCTTAAAAAGCAGGAGTTACAAAATTGCTTTTTACTTCATGAACTATTCATGTCACTATCTCTAGACAATCATTCCCTTATGCTTTTATAACAAAACTCTGCTTTTTGAACCTCAGTGCATTCTACTATGAGACTCTCATAATCACATCTGTCAAGATCTCAGCCCCCCAGCCTTCACATTTTTTTGAAAATTTTGGCACTTAGCTCACAATTTCTCCATTCATTACAATTTTTTGCTATAATCCTGGGGCTTTTAAAAGCCACATGGACAACTCATTCCAAACTCTGGCTTCACAATTCCTTATCTATAATGACCTTTTCCTTGGTTAGCCGTGCTCTCAGACAAACGTTGGATCTTGTCATCCATGAAACTTCTCCAACTTTAATTTCATTATGGTAGAAATTCTGCACTCTGATCACTATCTCTTTTATTACTATTTTATTGTTATTTAATTACACTAGCTACAATCATGAAACTTATTAAAAGTGAAAACTTTGATTTGTTGATCCCTCTACTATTTTTCTACAATTAATCTCTTCAGAAATTCGCCTCCATCCCTACCCAGTTAAAATTTGGGGGGACATTGTTCTAACCATTACCTTTATACCTAACTCCCTTTCCTCTCTGTCTTTGCATCTTACCCACTTGCATGAACTCAAATTTAGAAGGTCTCAATGGTTTTCTTTCTTTACCCCTGACTTTAGACAGCTGAGCACTACTAGAGAAAAACATAAACCAGGTAATACTGGCACCTTCACATAAATTAATAATCACCAATTTTAATGGAATTAAGGCTTTCTGGCAATCACATCATATTCATTGGTCAAGCAGCATTTCTTTTCTGTACAGAACAATTTCAGACCCTCTGAATTGTCCTCAAACCACCAGCAGCCTTTCAGCAACCTCACCCTCAGCACATTGCTTCACCTTTGACTGCACAAAGTAAACAGATACAATGACGGAACTCCCTGCCATCAGACCTATGAACTAATCCACATTTCTCCAATATGTCATTATTTCCCTGTGTAAATAGTTATCATCTTCTGGCCTATACTACATCATTTCCCTCCCACTTTCTCAGACACCTCACTTTCGAGGACTCCCTTTGTCTAACTTTGGCAATCTGTCTTCTGAACACTCTTTCCTTTCCTAAACTGATGAATTTTTAACATTGCTTATAGCTCTGGCCAAAAGTGTCTTCTTCATTGAAGACTTGCCACTTCAAGTCTTGCCACTTAGGTCCCCCATTCCTTGGTGCTGTTTTTCCAGCAACTGTATTTCCTTCCTATCCTGCGTTTTGATCAACATGTTTATCTTTATTGTTATTTATAATCTATGTGATTATTGATTTAGTATGTTTCCACTGATATTTTTTACCATTATAAGGTCATCATTATGAGACATATAGAAGCTCAGTAAATCTTTGGTAATGGATAAATAACAATAGTGCAAAACCCTTAGATACTATGTACAATGTGCCAAGAACTACCTATGTTAACTACGTAATACAGGGATCCTATCATCTTTTCCTAGATGAGAACCCTCCAGCGTACTGAGACAATAGAGAAGTTGGCAGACATATTGTTAAAGAGTTTGACACCAGAGTTCATGATCTAATAACTACACTCAATTGTTCATAACAGAATGAAGTAAAATATTAGAGTATGCCTACCCAAAAAGACAAAAATATGCATGATTAGATTTAGTCTATTTGTTTTACAATAAAGAGTATAATTCTAAAGAGACAAAATTGAAGTATAATAAAAGTTCAGAATGTTTTTAAATCCTGTGGCAGTTTGAATGTGTAGTAAGGATATACTTGGTTTTATATTCATTTTGCTTGCTTTAATTTAATTCTACTTTTTCTTAGTGAATGAACATCATTCTAAGGTCAAGTTAATATTAATGATGAATAAAGAAAAAATAAAATTCTAGAATATAGGACATTGGTCTCTTTGGGAAGTATAGTAAATTAACTTTGGTCTAAATGATTCCTCTGGGCTAGAACAAAGGATTATATTTAAAGGAGACACAGGAGTCCTGAGAGCTGACTCTGGCTATGGAGATACAAAGAAAATGACGGAAAGGAAGAGTGTCATAATGGTGGAAGCAGTGGGGGAAGCAGTTATGGAGAAAGAGAAAAGTCAGTTATATAATATCCCAATCCTGGCTTAGCCCCACAACATTTTTTTTTTTTCAAAAATATGGAATGCTTCACAAATTTGAGTGTCATCCTTGTGCAGGGGCTATGCTAATCTTCTCTGTATCGTTCCAATTTTAGTATATGTGCTGCCAAAGCAAGCACCCCACAACATTCTTTAGGGCTGAATCTACATAGCCTTCATACAAGGAAGAATCACATTCATTATATTACATTTTTTCACAAACACTCTATAAAGTATTGAAGAACTGAATATAATATCTGATTCAATAATCAAGAGAAGAGGAGGCAATTTTCAACAAAGCCATCCTCCATGGGTAAAGAAACACACTTGAGAGAATATAAGAAGGCTTTCAACTAGTGGGAAGGGAATGTGAAAGCACATGGATGGAGCTGGAACATATTCTTCTTAGTAAAATATCTCAAGAATGGAATAAAAGTATCCAATGTACTCAGCCCTACTATGAAACTAATTTATGGCTTTTACAGGAAAACTATAACCCAGTTATAACCTAAGAATAGGGGGAAGAGGGAAAGGGAGGGGAGGGAGGGGGGAGGTGGGCGGAGGGAGAGTGATTGGTGGGATTACACCTGCGGTGCATCTTACAAGGGTATGTGTGAAACTTAGTAAGTGTAGAATGTAAATGTCTTAACACAATAACTAAGAAAATGCCAGGAAAGCTATGTTAACCAGTGTTATGAAAATATGTCAAACGGTTTATAAAACCAGTGTTTGGTGCCCCATGATCGCATTAATGTACACAGCTATGATTTAATTAAGAAAGAAAGAAAGAAAGAAAGAAAGAAAGAAAGAAAGAAAGAAAGAAAGAAAAGAAAAGAAAAAGAAAGAAAGAAAGAACGAACTTCATTTGAAGCTCATTGTAGCCTGTGAACAGTTTGCCAGCCAAGAAATGCTCATTCAAACTAGGGAAATAAATTTCCATTCACTAATAAACACAATCAAATTCTAAGTTGCCCTACAAAGTCAAAATCTATAAATATCTCTTAAGTGGTTTATGTCTTAACGTAGTTCTTCCAAATTATACTTTATCACAAGGCTTTGTAAGTTATTCTATTCTTTGTCTTTAGTTATTCATGACACAATCATGTGCTTCTTAAATTATTCAGATTTCCATGGAAGAAGATCACAATTCTCCATCCACTAGCATTCTGCAGTGTAGGGATGTTTAATAGGTTTTGTATATGTGGATAAACAGGATGCTAGAAGATCAATTACTTGCCGTGTTAGCCATCAGCACCCAATCCCTCTGTCAGCCAAGGCTTAAGTGTTGTCTCTTGACTTGAACATTGACCCAGGAGTCAGCAAAATAGCCCAGGGCCTGTATTTTCCCATAATGTACTGGAGACCTATGACAAGTTCACAGCCAAGTAGTAAAGTGCTTCTTAACTCACAGGACCATCAATTGGGATTAAGTGCTTTGAAATCCATGGATAACAGGTGCACTAAGGACTAAAGAGCTCACCAGGTGGCCTCTTTCCCTCCCAGTCACTCATCTCCTGGCCCCCACAGTAGGAGAATGTTGATGAAAGGAGAGAAGGAAGATGTCCACAGCACTAAAAGTAATGCAGGGGGAGCTCTCCATTTCTCATGTAAGATTTTATGCTATAATGTTAGAAATTCTACAGTGACTTTTAAAAATATAAATGTGTTTTACCATTTGTTACAATTTTTGAAATCCCTAGAAGGTTCACATTAAGGAAAAAAATTTGCAGACAATTACAGATTTGCTTTCACTTTAAAATTGTTCCTAATAACATGCTATTAGCCAATTTTAGAAAGATTTTTTTTTAAATGGGGTCATGAAGCAAAAACCACACAATTAGATAAAAATATATCCAAATAAGGAGTTAAAACATGCTGAAGATGATCTTAAAATAACATTTCATTGAGGAAAAAGTCAATTTTGAACTTAGGAAATGGTACAATAGTTAATAGAAATTCTCTAATTTACAAAACTCAATTACTTGAAAATTCATGAAAGGTTATCACATAATAATCTAATTTTCTAGTTTAAAAAAGACTATCAAGATTTCCTTGAAATGGAGCAAGTAATATATGGTTCATTTTTTAAAAATTCATTAATTTTATAAATTTATGAATTTATCACATTTATTTAGCATTATAAAACAATTATACCCACATCATATTCTTTACCTCCCTAGTTTCATATTCTTTGGCTTTCAAAATGTATTTTTGACTTTTAGAATTATTTTTAAATATGTTTACATCTTCCTTTTCTCTATGATAATTCCAAGAGGTCTCCGTAGAGTTGCCAGGAGTCTCAATTTAAAAATATCTGCATTAAGTTACAATACCACCTGGTTTTGGAAAAATAATCATTCCCTGGATGCTTGTTTTCCTCCTACACACCATAAAACAAAGGAGAAAATGAAAATTATGTGATAGTTTTGATAAAGTAAAGCATTTTTTTACACTATTGGTTTATAATTTCTTAACCAAAATGTGAACTATTGTAGTATTGTAGAATAGTTTGCACAGAGTTGGATTTTTTTAGACATGTCAAAAAGGCATAGCAAACCTTGCAAAAAAATATAAAAAAAAACATATTGACCTTTCTATCTCATTATAAAATTAATTTGTATTATTTGTAGGACGAAAAATACAAGATCAGAAATCACCTAAGAAAAATATCTAAATGTGGAAATAAATGTCTTTAAATGTTAACCAAACTAATTTACATTTTTTCCCTCTCCATCTAGCTGAAAGGAAAAGTATACAATTACAACTTGGCCTTGAAGCACAGATGTAATGTTCAATGGTCAGCAAAAGCAACTAGGAAACTCTAACCTAAAAGGAATAGAAAAGCTATCCCAGACCAGCCATATGAGGGAGATCGCTGAGAGGACTCCCTCTACTGATAGCACAAGTCTGTATACTGTTGACATTGCTACTCTCTAGAGACCTCCTGGATCCTAGGCCATCTCCCAGGATGAATCAAATACCCTTGACTATAACTCTTAAAGTTACAGAGAAGCAAGATGAAAACTCAGATTTATTTTTCATTTCCACCAAATCCTTGTTAATAAGGACAATTGAAAATTTTGGAGATAAACAGAGTTTATGGAATAAACCATTTTTATTATATCTCATAATAATTTGAAAAAAAATTAAGGTTTTTTTATGAGCCAACATATAATTGTGGAAATAATTCTTTTATATTTAGCCATGCTGATTTACATATTTCTTCTCAAAATGTACACCCAAAATATATATTGATTAACCTGACTATATTCTTAGAAGTAATGTAAAAGATGCAATAAAAGTAAATTGAGAACTCTGTTCAAGCAACCACAAAGAAGAAACTTCTATAAAATGACCAGATATGTATTTATGTGTAGGTAAAATAAAGATACCATCACCTTATTTTAACAGGATCATTAACTTTATACTCAGTTTTGCTTTCTCAATAAACAAAGTTCTTGGATCTTTTCTTACTGTTTTCTGTTTTGTTTACTCTAAATTTAAGTAAGTTCCACTCCACTCCTTTCTTATACATAAACAAACCTTAAACATATATGGCTGGAAAATATAATTTATCTTTACCAAACATTTATTAAGAATCCCTCAGTGATGCTGATAATAGTACACCTCCCAGGACTACCATGTTTTGTGCAATGAAATCTTCCTATAAATTACCATATCATCTCCTAAAATTATTTCCCCACCTTCTACTAACCAAAAACATTGCTGCCAAATGGATTTGTCTAAGGAACACTCTGGTCCTGTCCCACCCTTTAATAAAGTTATTTACTGATGCTCCACTACCTATTTATAAAATATTAGCCACAGAGCTTATTACCTTGAATGCATGAATTTTTTTAATCTTTATAACAACTCTAATAGGGTAAGCTAATATTATCTCCATTTTATAGAAGAATGTAATTTTCCCAAGGTTGTATAACCAATCAGAGGCAGAGAAGTTCCTATCCTGAACTAATAGACTCCAAAGTTTATTTTTTAAACTATCACTCTAAATCTTTCCAATATGCTATACTTTATTTCCCTAAATTTTATCTCCCAAGATGCCTTTTCATAAGCGCTCTACTCAGGCAAGACTGGTGTGTCTGTTACATAACTCGGATCTGAGCTATGATGCCTCTTCATTCTTGTTGTTAGCTTCCACACAACAGCTTGTGACTAAAAATGGCACTATGCTAAATAAAGCCTTAAACACTCTCTCCATTTTCCTATTGTTTGCTATATGCCCACTATAAATAAAGGAGGAAAGGAAATTTTCTTCCTATCTAATATTTTCATCTTTTTTGTGTCATTCTTGAAAGATGATATTAGTCATCAGTACCTTAAAGAATGGAAAAGCAATTCTTTTTCTCAATATTTAAAACTAATCCAAGAAATGGTTATTGTCCATTAATATTTATTTAGTTCTTTCCTGCCATCCCAGCAATGTTATGTTATCCATGTAATGTAAAAAAAATGATATCAATCAGAAAATTTAATCTCGTATATGTTTTATTTAGAAGTTAGTCAAGAACAGGTTGATCTTAATTTATCTCTCCATATAGAAATATAGTATTGTTTATCCCCAAAGTGGCTCAAATTAAAAATAAATTCAAACAAATTCAATTTGATGTCATATCTGAAAAGTGTTACCATCATCATTTGTTGAAGAATTCAAAAGTTTAGGAAAAATTTATTCCAAGCATTATATTAAAAAACAGAAAACAACTTCAATACTTAATGATCTTCCTTTATACCTTATTAATAAAGTGAATTCAAATGAAAAAAATATGGTTGAGTGGCCACAATTGAGGTTAGAACGTTTATTCATGACTCATATATTGGGGCTAAATTAATCATATTAGCTAATATCTACTGAGTACTTACTATATGCTCATGTTAATGATGCCAATACCAGCTTTATGAGGCGCTGTTGTAACTGTTATCATATTGCTAAATTGTAACTGTTATTATCCCCATTTTACAGATAAAGCTACTTAAACACAAAAAGATAGTAAATTGTCCAAAGTTACAAACTAATAAAAGGTAGAATTTGAACCAAGACATCCTGAATCCAAAGCCCCTACCCTTAACACAGTGCTAGAGTGCCTACCCCAGGAATTGGGAACCCTGGGCCTAAGGCCACATGTGGTCTTCTAGGTCCTTAAGCATAACCTTTTGACTGAATCAAAATTTTACAGAACAAACACTTGTATTTTTATTTATATGCTTTTGGTCATATTTTATATTTTTATTTTTAAAATGAACATATATAAATACTAAAGAATAAAACAAATTTCAAAGAAATAATCCTTCCATATTGACTGATACAATTAAAATATTAGTAAGCCATAAGGACTAAATTGATAGTTGTTACACTCATAATTTAGTTCTACCTTACTCCACTACTGTATGAGGCTGGTTGACAAGATCTGCTGAGGGTTGAGTATAAAAGTCTATCATCAGCTTTTGACAACAGGGCACTGTGTTTCTATTTGAAGTGTAATCTGTGAACATCTCTACAGCATTTTTTAATTTTGTCTGCTTAACAGTCCATCACATAAAAAAAAACAAGAAAGTACTAATGTAAGAAAAAAGATTATTTAATGAGGATTGGTAATTGCAATATTATCTTCTTTCTGCCAAAGATAAGATGATTTGCTGGTTTAGTGATACTGCTATGTTGATATTAAAGAAATACCATGCTCATCAGCATTATAACACTCAAAAATATCACAAATATTTTAAATTAGAGATAGAGGCATGAAAGGTTGTATTGAAGAAGTTGAAGATGAAAAGTAAAAGCAAAGATAATTTTTTCAAGCAACTATAAACTGGAAATAATGTCACCAAAACAACTAATTAAGTAACTTACATACTCAGAAAAAAAGAGAAGTCATTTAATGATGTAGAAATTGTGAAAAAATGCATTGTCCAAGTTGTAGGATGCATAAACCCTAAGAACATTTCCCAGTACGAAAAATTGCATCTTTCGAGAAGAACCTTAGGGAGTGGAGGCAAGATGACCAGCTTTCCATAGAGACTCCCATCCAGAAGGAGAGTTAAAGGACAGAAGTTTAGCAAGTAAGCTGATGGTTTGGAGCTGAGCCAAGAAAGAAGGTTGAAGAATGCAAATCAACCCTGCTGAGGTGAGCAGTGACCCCAAAGAAATGAACAATAGGTACAAAATCCATCACCAAGCAGATGGGAGTCCTCTCCCCCATGAGAATGGCTCTCAGTATACTCTATACAAACAAGAAAGCAGAGTTCAGATCCCCTCCTATTTTATCCTATGGAAGAGACCCTCTAAAAACTGAAACTCCTTCCCTAGAGAGGACTTACAAATGTGTCATAGCACTCTCCTGTCAGACATAAAACTGTATACATTCTCTGCCTGCAATTCTGAACTGCCAGCACTCCCCTCCACTTTCACCCCAAGGTCTGGAGGCCTGTACCGCATCAAGTCTAGATTCTTGGACATTTTCTGAAGAGGTGTGGATAGGAAGTGGGTTATTGCTGGTCTGTGCTGATTCTGTGGCACAGAAGTAAGGAGAAGAGAGGGAACTGGGGGAACCATATGGAAGAGAGAGAGGCAGTGTCCCATGGCAAAGAGCAACAGCAACAGCGGGAACAATAGGACTCACACCTCTGGAAATATTTTGGAGAGACACTCCCTGCCTCTCTGTGAAAAAAGAGGAAGCCGGGCATATTCTCTGGTAGCAGCCACAGGCAGAACAAATCTGGGACAGAAATGCAGGCCCCATGAGTAAAGGGTATGCCTGAGGTTGTACCTGCCTGGGCAGGGTGTGGGGACTAGAATACGTGCACACAGAGACGACATACTCTCAGGGCAGAGCTGAGCCAGGACTGCTTTAGTGAGCCTAAGGAGAACCCAGCCCTCAGATGATCATAGCTGAGACCAAGGCAGGTGGGAAGAGGCAGAAACAGAAAGCTTGAGAGTGAGCTCTAGCCACGCCCACCCCAACACAGACTGCAGCCAAGATAGACATTCCAGCTCCAAGCAGTGGCATAGACCAGGGCTGAGTCACAGTTTCTGTGAATTCAAACAGTGTCTGATCCTCAGGGGAATATAGCCAGGACAGAAAAAAATTCTGCGAAATTGTTCTGTTCTGTCAGCAACATCAATCAGGGGCAGGGTTGAAGCTGAGTGAACTGTCCCAGCCTCCATTAAGCATCCAAGGTTGTCAGGCCTCAAGTCCCCCCACCAGATAGGAGCAGAGAGCGGTGGCCTGGCCTAGGAGACATAGATCTCCCTTTAACTCAGGCAGGCACAAATTCCTGGAGCATCTGCTCATTGGAGGGAACTGGATCACAGCCTTACGGGGTTACCACTGACTGGGTGTGACAGAGGTGCAAGGTGGAGACATCAAACTTCCCAGACTAATTCATTTGCTGTTTGGGTTCTTCTGACCTCACGGAGCACCAGAGCGAGTCATATTTGAGCTGCCAGAAGACCCATGCTATCTAGTTGCTGGAGACCTTTTAAACTCTCCCACCTGAGACTGGTGATAACTGGGACAATTGATTTGGACCATTTGAACTGGGCCAATCACCTGAGGACTATCCAAAGTAGTGCCCTGGATATGTGGTTGTGGGAAGGTTTGATTTTCCTTTTTCAGTTGCTGCCTGTAGAGGGGAGGGTGACTTAATTGCTGGTATTTCTCCACAGCTGAGACTTCAACCCAGAGTAACTGACTCAGTAGGGTAGGACAGAGACCAGCTAAAAGCAAGACAGAGCCACTTAGCCCTACCACAACAAGTAGGTCCCCAGTTTTTCAGGCTGTAGCACTGTATGGGTCCTTTGCAAACTCTAGGGGAAAAAGCAAAGAGACCAGTCCCAGTTCTTGGGCTGGTTAATCATTACTCCAGGAGCACCCCAACCCAACTTTACCTTATCTGCTCATCTAACCAAATGGTATAAAATAATGAGGCAGAATCATTGGAAAAACTCTGGTAACATAAATAACCAGAGTAGATCAACCTCCCCTCCCCCAAGGAAAGATATGGTGGACACAACTGTAGATCCCATTAAAAAACAGATGGCTGCGATGTCAGAAATCAGACTCAGAATTTAGATTGCAAAAGATTAATAGAATGGAAGTAAAGTTGGAATTAGAAATTCAAGGATCATTTCAAAGGTTGTCTCAAGAATTCAACAAATTCAAAGACCAAACCACCAAAAATTTAGACACTTTGTGACAAGAATTTGCAGCCCTCAAAGATCTGAGAAATACAGTAGAATCCCTCAGTAACAGAATGGAGCAGGAAGAAGAAAGGATTTCTGACACCAAAGGCAAAGCTTTGAATGCTCCCAAACACTTAAAGAGGAAGAGAGGCAGAGAGCAAAAATGAATCATTCTCTCAGACAGACTGGGATAATTTGAAGAAAACTAATATTTGCTTTATAGGAATTCCTGAAGGTGACAAAGTGGCTTCAAAAGGCACAGAGGCTCTTCTTCATGAGATAATGAAGGAAAACTTTCTAGACATGCCATGAGATTCTGAAATTCAGAGAGCAGACTATTTCAGAAGTCCAACATGACTCATCCCTAATAAGATATCTCCTAGGCACATTATAATTAACTTAACCAAAGTTAAAATGAAGAAGAAAATTCTGCAAGCAGCCAGATGTAAGAAAAACATAACCTATAAGGGAAAGAACATTAGAATGACTGCAGATTTCTCTGCTGAAAACTTTCAGCTGGATGAGGGTGGTCTTTGACTTAATCTCCTAAAACAAAATAATTTTCAACCCAGGATCCTGTATCCAGCTAAACTGAGTTTCATTTATGATGAAGAAATTAAATGCTTTAATGACATTTACATGTTGAAGAAATTTGCTATAATTAAACTAGCTCTCCAGAATATTTTTAGACCTATCATCCATAATGACCAGCATAATACTTCACCACAAAAGGAAACTCACTAAGAAACTTTTGATTAAATTCCAACTTCCACAGTGGCGAAAGGATTAAAAACGTCCACTGGATGTGCAAAAAACTCAATATCCAAAATTCTATCAGGCTTATCAATATTTAAAATCAATGTGAATGGCTTAAATTGCCTTTAAAGAGGAACAGGTTGGCTGACTGTATACAAAAATTCAGAGCAGATACCTGATGCATACAAGAATCTCATCTTTTATTAAAAGATAAATATAGTCTCAGGGTGAAGAGATAGTCATCTACATTTCAGGCAAATGGAAATCAGAAAAAAGCAGGTGTTGCAATTTTATTCACAGATACAATAGGCTTTTAACCAACAAAAGAAGGAAAGATAAGGATGGTCACCTCATATTTGTTAAGGGTGACACTCAACATGATGAGATTTCAATTAAAACATTTATGCACCCAACCAGAATTCACCTCAATTTATAAAAGAGACTCTAACAGACATGAGCAACTTGACTTCCTCCAGCATCATAATAGTTGGATATTTTAACAATTCTTTGGCAGTGTTGGATAGATTCTTCAAAAAGAACCTAAGCAAATAAATTTTAGTCTTAAACTTAACCATTCAAGAATTGGATGTAACACACATCTAAAGAACATTTCATCCTGAATACACATCCATCTCATCAGCCCATGGAACATCCCCCAAAATTGATCACATCTTAGGTCATAAGTCTAACGTTAGCAAATTTAAAAGGATAGAAATTATTCCTTGCATCTTCTTGGACCATCATGGAAGAAAAGTTGAACTTAATAAGAATAGGAATCTGCATACTCTTACAAAAATATGAAAACTAAATAACTTTATGATGAATGATAGCTGTGTCATAGATGAGAATAAGAAGAAAATTATCAAACTTTTGGAACAAAATGTCAATGAAGACATGAATTATCAGAACCTCTGGGATACTGCAAAGGCAGTCCTAAGGGGGAAATTTATAGCACTGCAAGCCTTCTTTAAGAGAAAAGAAAGAGAGGAAGTTAACAACATACTGGGACATCTCAAGCAACTAGAAAAAAAAGAACATTCCGATCCCAACCCAGCAGAAGAAAAGAAATAACCAAAATTGGAGCAGTGAAATTAAAAACAAAATGATTATATAACAGATCAATAAATCAAAAAGTTGGTTTTTTGAAAAGGTCAATAAAATAGATAAACCTTTGGCTAACCTAACCAGGAAAAAAGGAGTAAAATCTCTAATTTCATCAATCAGAAATGGCAAAGATGAAATAAGCACAGACTCCGCAGAAATTCAAAAAAACCTTAATGAAATTACAAGAAACTTTATTCTCAGAAACACAAAAATCTGAAGGAAATATATCAATACTTGGAAGTATGCCACCTTTCTAAACTTAGATAGAATGAAGTGGAAATGTTGAACAGGCCAATATCAAGTTCTGAAATAGCATCAACTATGCAAAATCTCCATAAAAAGAAAAGCCCTGGACCAGAGGGCTACACATAAGAATTTTACCAAACCTTTAAAGAGTAAATAGTACCTATATTACTCAACCTTTTCCAAAATATAGGAAAAGAAGAAATACTACCCAACACATTCTATGAAGCAAACTTCATCTTGATCCCCAAAGCAGGAAAGACCCAACAAGAAAAGAAAATTATACACCAATATCACTAATGAATATTGATGCAAAAATACTCAATAAGATCCTAACAAACAGAATCCAGCAACACATCAAACAAATTATATACCATGACAAGTGAGTTTTATCCTAAGGTCTCCAGGCTGGTTCAAAATATGTAAATCTATAAATATAATCCAGCACATAAACAAATTAAAAAACAAAGGCCATACAATTCTCTCAATTGATGCAGAAAAAGCTTTTGATAATATCCAGCATCCTTTCATGATCAGAACACTTAAGAAGATGGGTATAGATGGAACATTTATTAAACTGATAGAGGCCATCCACAGCAAACCCACAGCCAATATCATATTGAACAAAGTTAAATAGAAATCATTTCCACTCAGACCAGGAACCAGGCAAGGTCACCTATTGTTTCCACTGCTCTTTAACATTGTAATGGAAGTCTTAGCCATCTGAATTAGGCAAGAAAAGGTGATCAAGGGTATCCACAAAGGGTCAGAAGAGATCTAACTTGCACTCTTCACAGATGATATGATTGTATATCTTGAAATCACCAGGGATTCTACTACAAAACTCTTAGAAGTGATCAAGGAATATAGCAGCATCTCAGGTTACAAAATCAACACACATAAATTGGTAGCCTTTATATATACCAATAATAGTCCAACTGTAAAAAGCAGTCAAGGACTCTATTCCATTCACAGCAGGGCCAAAGAAGATGAAATATTTGGGAGTTTACATAACAAAGGATGTGAAAGATCTTTGTAAAGAGAACTACAAAACTCTAAGAAAAAAAATACCTGAAGATGTTAACAAATGGAAAAACATACCATGCTCATGGCTGGGAAGAATCAACATTATTAAAATGTCCCTACTACTCAAAGTATTATTTTTCAAGATTTTTAAAGTAGTCCTACTTTGTTATATATTGAATCATAAAAAACCTCAGATCACCAAGACATTATTCAGAAATAAAAACAAAGCAAAAGTAATCATACTACCAGACCTCAGATTGTACTATAAATAGATAGTGATCAAAACAGCATGGTACTGGCACAAAAACAGAGGGGTAGATATATGGAAAAGAATAGAGAACCAAGAGATGAACCCAGCCACTTATCATCATTTGATCTTTGACAAGCCACTTAAAAACATTCAATGAAGAAAAAATTCCCTATTTAACAAATGGTGCTGGGTGAACTGGCTGGCGACCTGTGGAAGACTAAAACAGGACCCACACCTTTCACCAGTAACCAAGATAGACTCTCACTGGATTACAGATTTAAACTTAAGACATGAAACTATAAAAATACTAGAAGAAAGTGCAGGGAAAACACTTGAAGCAAGTGAGCTGGGTGAATATTTTATGAGGAGAATCACCCGGGCAATTGAAGCAGCATCAAATATACACTACTGGGACCTGATCAACTAAAGAGCTTCTGCACAGTCAAGAACACAGCAAGTAAAGCAAGTAGACAGCCCTCAACAGGAGATAATATTTGCAGGTTAGATCTCCAACAATGGCTTAATAACCAGAATCCACAGAGAACTCAAACATATTAGGAAGAAAAGAATAAGTGATCCCATATCAGGGTGGGCAAGGGACTTGAAAAGAGAGTTCTCTGAAAAAGACAGGCACACAGCCTATAGACAAGAAAAATGCTCATCATTCTTAATCATCAGAGAAATGCAAATCAAAACTACTTTGAGATATCATCTAACTCCAGTAAGATTATCCCACATCACAAATCCCAAAATCAGAGATGTTGGCATGGATGTGGAGAAAAGGGAACACTTCTGCACTGCTGGTGGGAATGCAAACTAATACGTTGCTTTTAGAAAGATGTTTGCAGAACACTTAGGTATCTAAAAATAGACCTGCCATTTAATCCTACAATTCCTTTACTAGGTGTATATCCAGAAGACCAAAAATCACATTATAACAAAGATATTTGTACCAGAATTTTTATTGCAGCCCAATTCATATTTGCTAAGTTGTGGAAGAAGCCCTAGTGCCCAGCGACCCACAAATGGATTCATAAATTGTGGTATATGTACACCATGGAATATTATGCAGCCTTAAAGAAAGATGAAGACTTTACCTCTTTCATGTTTACATGGATGGAGCTGGAACATATTCTTCTTTGCAAAGTATCTCAAGAATGGAAGAAAAAGTATCCAATGTACTCAGCCCTACTATGAAACCAATTTATAGCCTCATATGAAAGCCATAACCCAATTATAACCTAAGAATATGGGAAAGGGGAAAGGGAGGGGAGGGAAGGGGGGAGGATGGGTGGAGGGAGAGTAACTGGTGGAACCACACCTATGGTGCATCTACAAGGGTACATGTGAAATTTACTAAATGTAGAATATAGTTGTCTTAACACAATAACTAAGAAAATGCCAGGAAGGCTTTGTCAACCAGTTTGATGAAAATATTTCAAATTGTATATAAAACCAGCACATTGTACCCCATGATTGAATTAATGTAAATAGCTATGATTTCATAAAAAAAAAAAAAAAGAAAGAAAGAAAGAAAGAAAAAAGAAGAAGAACAACCCTGACCAATTGGCAGCATGGTTAGTCTTCAACTTAACAGAACAACTTCATACACTACTTCAAAAGGAAAATACAGTGTGGACATAAAGTTCGTGTGTAATTTATGTTAAACTACTTTAAATTCCACACGAACTTTATGTCCACTCTGTATATGTTATGCAATTGCTTTGGATAACTTAGTTGATACCACTGACTCAGTGAAGGTATTATACTTCATTCACGTAGTAACAAGATTTTCTTCCCTTCAAGGAATTACTGTCTTTGGGTACTCTTGTGAACATAGTGGAAAATAGGTATCTTCAACAGCTTTCAAAATATAGTGAAGTTGGTCAAAATGGCATAAATTTACTATGTGTATGCAGAGAAGGTACACTTTCCATGACAGGAAAACTTGAAGTGATAACAGACTCAGGTACTCTCATTTCTTTTCATTGTATCTTGCATCAGCAAAATCTCTGTGCTAAAGTTACTATTTTGAGTCACACTTTGTAATAATTTATAAGTATTGTTAACTATATTTGGGCACATGAAACATGGCGGGCATCACCATTTTTGTAACATATTAACATTCAACCATGAAGTACACAGTGTGGATTTGCTGTACCATCTAAAGTGTGTTGACTGGTAAGATATCACAGGGACAGGAGTTAGCCAAAATTTTATCTCTGTGAGAACAGATAATTAAATTTTATGAAGAACAGAATCAGCAAAATGAATTATTAAAAGAAGATTTCTATAGGAATTCAGCATTTCTGTGTGATGTCATGTCAAGTTAAAATGACCTGAGTATTTCTTTGCAAGATAAAATTGTCTATATATAATACATGGCAAAAAATTCAAGCATTTCAGAAAACACAATTTTTGTGAAATACTTCTTCATAAGGAAATTTCAGATGCACATTTCCTCCATTTAGCAAAGATCATTGATGAGCACAATGATAAAGGTGAATCATTTGAAGAATGCACAGCTGTTACACATGTATTAGTTGGAGAATATAATAAAAGGTTTGCTGACTTTGAGAATCATGGCATCACATTTAAATTAGCATTTCCACCTCACCTAGTTGATATTTCCAAAAACTATACCAAAGAACCATATTAAAGAATTGCAGATGGAATTTATTGATCTCTCAGGAGATGACAATTTAAAGTCAGTGCCTGATGTGAGCGAAGATCTACTTGAAATATAGAATAATGCAGTAGAATACCCATGCCTTTATCAACGCTCCTGAAAAATGCTTTTTTTACTTTTCAGTCACGCTTTGTTGCAAATCTACATTCTCCTAGTTAGCCCAAATCAAGACACCTTTAAGGTCACAGACTACTGACACTCACCTCTAGGATCAAGTAAAGCTGTCACAACCAAATATTCAAGTGCTTTTCAACAAAAAGCAGACATAATAATCATTAAAAGGTGAGTTCACTTTAAACTAAACAGATTTCATCTTTGAAATTATTAATTACATAGTAGTTAGATTTTACAAAATAATATATTTTTTTAAGTATGTCTAATTGAAGTTTCTTGAAGACTTTGATTACGATTAAATCAATATGGCTTCCAACATGACATTCCCCTATCCCTGGTGTACCCTTTTATCATGTCCTTTTATTATATGGCTACATCTAAGGACATTTAGGATAGGCATAAAATGGTCAACTTATCAACCTCTGCTGCACTATATAATTTTGAAGAAAGGCAGTCATGTTAACTATCTGTATTACTGTCTTATGATAAGAGTAACAAATTACCACAAAATTGGTGACTCAAAACAAAAGAAATTTATTATCTCATAGTCCTATAGGGTAGAAATCCAAAGGTAGTATTGCTGAGTGGAAATCAAGGCATTTCCAGGTACATGCACCTCACATGGTTCTACAGGACATTCAATTCGTGCCTCTTTCACCTTCTGGTGGCTGCAGGCATTCCTTGATTTATGACTGTGTCACTCCAGTCTTCAAGGTCAGTATTTCCAACCCCTCTGTGCTCCATTTTCATATCACCTTCTGCTGTGTGTGAGTGTTTCTTCTCTTCTGTCTATCAAATCTTGGTTTGTTTCCCTCTTACTAGGTTAATGGAGATTGCTTTTTTGAAATATGTAATAATCCAGAATAAGTCATCTCAAGATCCTTAACTTAATCATATCTGCAA
Organism: Loris lydekkerianus; assembly: GCA_963574355.1. Lineage (NCBI taxonomy): Eukaryota > Metazoa > Chordata > Mammalia > Primates > Lorisidae > Loris > Loris lydekkerianus. Next base: position 33,451 of record CAUYPK010009060.1, on the reverse strand, counting down.
AGACCCTTTTCCTAAATATGATAATATTTAAACATTTCAAGGATTAGGACTTGACACCTTTGGGGACCATTACTCAACACTATATCACCAATGTGTGAATATTACATTCATGTGTAACAAGAGGTGTGTGTCTGGAAAACAAAATACCAAGTAAGCAATTTTAAAGCTCCTTTGTAAAATCAATCTTCTTTCAGCGGTTTGCACCACATCTTCTATATCTGCATTCACGTGTACTGTGATTGACCTGAAGCAAATAACAATAACTAACATTCATTTAAATGAAAGAACACTGAGAGAACAGCAAATAGAAACAATTTTCCCCAGGATACTATGTAAGTAAAGAATGAAACTACTAAGTAAAATTGTAAAATAAAACCTGGATCATTTAGTGTCTGGCTTCTTACTCTATCTTGAGTTTCAGAGATAGGAGCCTTGTTGGTGTAATAATTTTGGCAAATGGATATAGTGATCACATGATGAAAGAAAACAAAACACAGGTTCCTGGTAAATAGGGGTTGGGATATATTAAGTGTCAACTCTGAATGTACCACATCTTCATTGGCAGAATAATCTTATAAAAGAAAACTGTCTGGGACATAGAACTATAACAAGGATCTTGATTTTAACCATTCTAGTCACAGGTGTATGCCTTAGATTACCTTAGGATTCAAATTCTCATGAATGGAATGGTATGTGAACTCCTACACAGGCTACTGATACTTTTCGGACATATGGAAGGAAGTAAATAAATTGATAACACAGAAATATGTTCTCAGGATAACCATACACAAAACATTACTGAAGATAAGGAAGCTAAGATAGCAAAACACAGTAGGAAGCACTTAATATAAACAATGGTTATCAAATACAATAATCTGCAGATTAGACTATGGTAATTATAAAAAAAATTGAATAGTAACATAAAGTTTGTATAGAATTTTTAAAAATACTGAAAATTATAAAGCACAAAGAGGAAGTATTTCGTGATTCCATATAAGATGAAAATGTGTCAGTCTATGAACCTAGTATATGGTGCCCCACAATCATATTAATGTACACAGTTATGATTTAATAAAAAAAATAAAAAATAAAAAATAAAATAAAACAAACATGTTAAGAAGGAATGAAATATAAGTTTTCTATCTTCAAAGACCAAAATATGGAGTTATTTTAAATCTTTGCCAGCAGGTTAACTATTCTACATGGAAGCAGCTGAAGAGAAAGTTAGAAAACTGGAAAATAAAACTGAGAAAATTACCTGGAATGCAACAGACAGAAAATCAGCAAAAATTTTTAAAAAGATGGTGAAGTTAAAAGGCATAGAGAATAGAATTATGAGTTCCAATACATCTTTAATAGGAATTTTAATACAAGCTTTCACTAATGGAGCTAACTAGTACACCCAACAATTAACCAATAGATATTCTTTAGTTTACACATGATACATTTCTAAAGACAGATAATGAACTACATGAAATAGGCTACTCATAAAATTTCATAGAGACATAGATAGATTCATGTTTCAGAGAAACATGATATACACCATGTTTCTGTATGCAATGTAATGAAATCAAAAGAAAGAAAAAACAATCCAAAAAAGTGAGTTAACCAATACATTTAAAAAATTTTAAAGGTATGTCTCAGCAGGATATGGTTCAAGAAAGAAATCACAATAAGTATGTGTACATAAAAAGCATTGAAACAATAAAAATAATACATGTCAAAACTTTAGGGAGGATGTCCAAATGTTGTTTAAAGGAAAGTGTATATTCTTAAAAAATACATTAGAAAAGAAAAGCATAAAGAAAAAAAGACCAAAACTTAATAATTTAAGTGTTCAATGCTTTAAAATTTTTAGAAATCAAAGAAAGTGAAAGAAAGAAAATCTTAGATGAAAATTTAATGATATGAGAACAATATATGGTTAAGACCAATAAAACCTATGGCAAGTTCTTTGAGAGAAAACTCCATACCTATACACTTGGAAGAGGGTATTCGTAATTCATACCAATAACAACAGATAGGAATCTGAAATATATTCTACATGGGCTGCAGATCAATAAGAAAGTGAAAAAGATAATGAACAGACAATTCATAAAAAAAGAAATCCAGAACAAACACAATATTCACTGTGTAAAAAGGAGAGTAGTATTAGTAAATTTTTAGAGCCTCATTTATAATTTAAAAACAAGTCTCACTAAAAATAAAGTCAAATGCCAGGTTCAGCAGCAAGATACAGGAAGATAGGACTTAAAAAATATCCCCTGGGCTTGTAGCACAGTGGTTAGGGTGCTGGTCACATGCACCGAGGCTGGTGAGTTTGAACCTGGGCTGGACCAGCTAAACAACAATGACAACTGCAACAAAAAATGGCTGGGCATTGTGGTGGGCACCTGTAGTTCAAGCTACTTGGGAGGCTGAGGCAGGAGAATCACTTAAGGCCAAGAGTTTGAGGTTGCTGTGAGCTGTGATGCCACAGCACTCTACCCAGGGCTACATAGTGAGACTGTCTCAATTAAAAAAAAAAAAAAAAAGAAGGAGAAGGAGAAGGAGGAGGAGAAGAAGAAAGAAAAAACATTCTCTGGATTTGGGGGATCTACAAGTCAAGAGTGATCTTTCATAGTATCAGGAAAGATACTAAAATACACAGAGATACAAAGATACTAAGATACACAGCCAAAATTCAGTTTGTAGTACATTATAAAAGAACGAGACAAAAAGGAAATGAAGACAGAATAATGAATTTCTTCAAAACTTTTATCCAGGACAAAGAGAGATATAATGGTAGCTGAAGATGAATGCATGTTAATGTAAAGTTGGTTTTTTTTTTTAATTATTATTATTTTTTTTTTTTGTAGAGACAGAGTCTCACTTTACTGCCCTCGGGTAGAGTGCCCTGACATCATAGGACTCACAGCAACCTCCAGCTCTTGGGCTTCCCCGATTCTCCTGCCTCAGCCTCCCGAGCAGCTGGGACTACAGGCGCCCGCCACAATGCCTGGCTATTTGTTGTTGTTGTTGTTGTTGCAGTTCAGCTGGGGCTGGGTTTGAGTCCGCCACCCTCGGTATATGGGGCCGGCACCGTACTCACTGAGCCACAGGAGCCACCCGGTTTATTTTTTGTTGTTCTTGCTGGTGTTTCACATGACTATTTTATTGTGGATGAATCATGACCTTCTTATTAAGCTGAGAAGTAGCCACAAGAGAGGGAAATGTCCTGAAAGTAAGAGAGAAGAGAAAATGATAGAGCATGGTCTGGAAAAAGCAATCAACTGCATGGATACAAAACATGTCCTTGAGCTAAAGAGTAGCAAGAAAGTGTAAATTTTTAAATTAATGTGTATAAGAGTACACAATGCCTGCATAAATTTGAGGGTATTTAGTAATGTAATAATGCAAATTTTAAGGGGCAGGGAATCTAAAATTAAGTGAAGGAGAAATTATTTAGATGTAGTATTGTGAAGATTTAAGCAAGTAGCTCAACCCCTATTTTAATAATATAAAAAATACATAAAAACTAAATTAAACAGGGGCCATAACGCCCTGAAAGATCTCACAGTCTTTTAGGAAAGGCAGGATATAACCAAGGTAACGAAAAGACCATTTATCCCTCCTTTTTCAACTTATACATATTGTTTTTTTCCTTTCTTCTTTTATTTTCTAAAATTATGTATCATTCTCTGATCCTCCTTCTTTCCAGTTTTTGTAAGAAGGGATATGTGAAAACAGTAATGTGCCAACATTAAGCTTAGGCTCCCTTCTACAACTTACAACTGTGGGTAAGGGCTAGGTAATGGGTCAGCCTAAATGTATGAGAGAGATGAGGAGGAGGCTAACTGATTAAAATCATTCTACTTCTCCTGCACCCAAACACACTTCACCTTTACAAAAAGGATTAGCCCTCACTTCCTAATATGAAACTGACTATTGTCACAGCCAAAATAATTTAAAGGCAGGCAATATTATTGATAATTTCTTAAAATCTATTTCTTGAATATGTAACAATAAAAGTTATATTTCAGAAAGGTAAAAGTTTTAAGTTTATATTCTTGCAACTTCATTGCAGATTATTTTCATGTGCTGATTAAAACTATTTCCTTTAAATCCACTTGAAAATATTCTATTAAACAAGAGAAGACAGTCAACATTTATCTTAAATAAAGTTTATATCACCCTTTGATTTTCAGCAATTCATGTAGAGAACAATTAGAATTGGTAGTAATAAAGTTACTACCAATTGTAATGAAAAAAATTTATTTTTCCAAGAAAACAATATTTTTCTATGCATGTTGCTCAAGGAAGAAAACCTATAATATATTCTGTGCCTTTTATTTTAATGTATCAGAATTGAAGTCATTTTTCCAAGCTCTAAACAGATTATAATATATCTGAGGTTAATTACAACTTTGTTTTCCATATTTTATTATGTTTTCTTCTAAAGCATTTTCCATTCAATTCATTTCATTTTACGGTTGGCACATTACATGAAATCACTGATGCAGAATAAAATTTGTAAAGTGAGATGGTGATGGGGGGGGGGGACCCAGAGTACAAAGTTCTCACCTAAGCCAAGTTGGTCACTCCGTTTTCACTTCAAAAAAAAATGTCGTTAGGATTTCATTAATATTCTTCTTTTTAAGCACTGGGTGTATGTCTGATGCACTCTTCTTCTGAATTAAGCAGTAAGAAAGTGTATAAATTCTCTTGGTTGCTCAGAGTGACAACTTCAATTTCTTTAATATATAGTTACTTTCTCTAAAATTAAACAATTAATAAGCCAGCAGCTATGTGAATAATAAATTATTCATACTTACAATACCAATGAACATTAATCAATTATAAAGAGATACAGAAATTAAGACCAAGAGAAAGAGTCAACCATAGCCTTTTAATATTGAAACTCTGCTAACTCAGTCTCTTTAAACATATTTGATTTGTATAATACCATCAATATGCACAGCTATGCTTGCTGCCCAAGTTTTCAACAAAATAACCAATTTATGAGTATACATACGCTGTCAACCAGTAACAAGCAATACTCATCACAATTCTGTAGTCTTTGACTAAAAGGGCTTATTAAAGTTCTTTCAAATTATTGTACCTTATCAAATATTTAATATTAACTCTCCTGGCTTTCCAAGGAATTTGAAGCACACTGAAAAGCATCTTTAGAATTCTTTTGTAGTTTGAATACCAATAGATATAAAATTATAATGATCACAATATCAAAAATGTCTATCTGGACAACAGCCCTAGTCAAGTCAGTCATGATTTACAGCGTCATTAACAAACAGGTTTAGCAAGAAATTCGCAACTTACAATCATCTAATGAGGAATTTTCACTTGTTTATCCCCAACACACAGAGTTTCTAACTTATGCAAGTACTCATACTAATTAATTTATTTAAAATCAATTAGGGGAAAGAGCTACATTTTCTAGTCTACATTTTTACCAAGGTTATAGGAACAGAATAATAACAGTATAGAGATGGCAGACAGGGTTTTAAATGGGGAGGAAGAATGAATCAGAGTAAGAAAATTGGAATGTCCATTTGGTTATAGCTATCAATCAAATATTAGAGTCGAGTATTACCTAGGAATAGGCAAATAGGCTTGTTCTTTGATGCTTTTTAAGGAAAAAAAAAGAAATGAGCTTGTTTTTCAACACCACAAGGACAGCCAGGAGTTATTGATAGGTATTATTGGATATCTTATTTCACTGTTTGGAAGCTGGAAATGATGGGTAAAATAGATTTATATTGGGGAAAATTAAGAAAATAAATGCATTACAATTTTCCTGAGTACTTAGTTATACTTTTTTTTCTGTGTCCTTAAATATTAATAGAGATAAGACATCTGTTTCCGGAACTGGTAAAATGTGTGGTTACCTTAATATGAATGTCAAAGCAGTAGGTGAAAAGTCTCAATGGGCGCGTGGAATACTTTGCTATCGGGAGTGGAGGGGAGCAGACAAGGACAGCTCACCTGTCCCAGAAAAGTTCATAACTAATAGTCATTCTCATTTAGGAAACAAAAAGCTGCAAAACCTTGAAAACTCACATGCTCAGTTTAAAACACCACAAACTACATGTTAGCTCTTTCTTATAAAATCAACAGATATCTACAAGAGTCTTTAATCCAATCCACACTACCACTGTAAGTGCCATGAGAAATGTAGAAAAATATGAAACCCAATTATTATAACATAAACAGCCTGTAATTTAATTGGGTGATTAATTTAGTAGTACAAAATAATAATACTTTACAAAGAGAGAAGTTGCATGCTATAGACAGAAGTGCTGCTACTACTAAAGTGGAGACAAGAAAGATTTCTTCAGTGAACACCACCAGCATGGTCATGTTCTGTTAGCAATGCAGAAGCTCAGATCTACTGAATCAGAATCTACATTTTAGCAGATGTCCAGACGTTGTGATGCACATGCATATCCAAGTTGGAGAAGCCCTTTCTTAAGTCTTTTCACAGGAAAAATGGTAGTTTGCCATGTAAACTGCATGACCATAAATAATGCACATCCATGTTTATAGCCCACACGTTTAGGAAAATATCCCTTGGGAAAATTTCTGGCTCTCAGCCAGGAAAGACACATCTAGGGAGGTCTAATTCTCCCCTGTAAAACTGCAGATCCCTTTGCCCTCCCTCAGCCACCCACTCCGTGAAGGCTGCCTCTTCCCTCTCTCCCAGGAGCCCTTCCTTCCCTAGGACATCGAGGGCTGTGGCCAGGAGGACAAGAGCCTCTGAGACTATCCAGCCACAGGTAGCCAGGTGGATGCCTAGGGCCCGTAATTCACTCTTCAGGTCCCCTCCATGTAGGGGCCTTGGACCTCAGCCCTCGTCCTGCATGGCTGCAGCCCCCCTCTCCAGCCCTGCCAGTGCTCTCTCCCTTGATTGTGGTGCTTGGCTGAGGCCATTCCAGCCCACTCCCACCAGATCCTGGAACCCTGTATGCCTGGTGGGCCCATGCAGGAGGGTGTGATGGCTCTAGGGAGCTCACTGGGCTTCCCCACCCACTCCCAGCCGTACTGTCCGTGCATAACGCACGTTCTTATTTTTCCCTCAAGAATTTAGGAAAAAAAAAAAAATTAGGCAAAAAATGTAGGCATTATGCACAACAAAACACAGTACTTGTTAATCTACAAACTTCCAACTCACCTAACAACTCACATTTGCCAATGGAGGGTATTACAGTAAGTCCCTCAGTTGCAAACATCCCATTAATGTATGACTCACACTTAAGAGCAGAGGCTATTAGAAATAATAAGTAAATGTATTAGAAATAATAAGTAAATGTACCTGTTCCAGCTTACATACAATTCAGCTTAAGAACATACCTAAAGAACCTATCTCATTGATAATTAGGGATTGCCTGGAATGAATTGGCCAGGAAAAGTAGAAAATGGGGCCTGGAAACTTCTGGCAAGTTCTAAAAAGAGAACAGAAGCACAGCATAAGAGGATCAAGATGTGTCCTAAAGGAGTTTAGCTGCCAATAGCTACGGCATCAATTTTACTCAGAGTGGCAAAAGTTAAGTCTTGAAATATAGAAAGGGTCTGGGCAAGAGATGGCCTGGGAACTAAGTTGAGGAGAACCACTGTATATGTACAAACAGATGAGGGGTTATGTGATAAATGTAATTCACTCTTCAGATTCTACCCTTCATAAATGAGGAACTCAACTCCCTAGCTGCTGGGAGCTCTGCTGCTGGTAGTTCAGTTGATTCCTTCCTTGAAAATTACACTCAGCCAAAGGGAGCTCTTCAGCTGTTTATACCTCTTCCTGGAGAAAGTCCCAACCAATCCCTATGGTTGCAGGGGTCCAAAGGCCTGGCTTCCTGGTCACCAGCTTCTGAGTTCCCTGTAGGGTGACCTGAGTCATCTGGTACAAACACAACTCCTTTTTATCTCTCTCTTCACTTGGTCCTCTGCTTCTCATTACTCACAGGTATTGATCTCAGAGGGTTTCCCAATAAATTTCCTACGTGCCATTCTTCACATCAGAGTTTGTTTTCAAAAAGCTGATCTAATAATATTTTTCCTCAAAAATTTACATCATTACAAATAATGTATAGTTAATCTATGTAATCATTTCTTTAAAGTTCATTTATGTTGAAATTTCTCTAATATGTGTAATATAAACAAAAAATTTTACAAAAATTTGTATAAACTAAGAAGTACCTATTTCCAAGACTAATTTTTGCCCAGACCTCATCTACATCAGCTATTTGATATATCCTTGTTGTAGCACTAGGGACATAATAGGTAGTTTATAAGTGTTGGTTGACTTAATAAATATATATATGTCATGTAATAACATTTATATACCACACTGCAGCTCACAGAGTGCTTTACCTAAGTGCCCTCATTTAAGCCTTTAGGGAACTTACAGATAACAGTTATAGCCTCAGTTATAATAAGAAGTCTAGCGGACACAGAAACACCTATGTTTTCAAAATCATAGATTACTAGGCTCATCTCAGACTTCCTGAATTAGAATCTCTATAGGTTTTCTTTCCTTCTCAAACTTAAACGTATATTAATTTCTGACACACTCCCAAGGGATGCCAATGATATGAGGTCCATTCTATATGATTTGAGGTGTGGAGTCAGACCAGTGATTCTAATTGATATGAAGGTCTTCAAGAAATTCTGATGTGTGATTACTCAGATTTTCTTTTTCAAGTTATGTTCAGGTTCTACTCTTAATGACTCTGATTCAATTATCCCAGGGCAGAGTCTGGGTACTGACTATTTTCCTAATATGAAGTCAGAATTGAGAACCACCAATGTAAATCTTGCTCAAGAATATATGCCCATGAAATGGCAGAAGCAAGGTTACAACCTAAGTCTCAATCTAGTACCCACGTCTTTTCCAAAAACTCACACTACCTCTCTGGGATAAAAGATGTGAAGAATCTCTGAATAGCTCAATCATGATCAAGTAATGTTAGACCCTGGAAAATATCTAAAATATATAATAATCACTACCATGTAAGTTTCTAAAATTCACACAATAAAGGGCAGATACATGAATCACAAAGTGAAAAAGGTTATACATGATTTAATTACTCTCAGAATTCACAGGTGATATAGTCTAAGAAGTAATTCTCCCCCACACTCCAGAAAATAGTTCTATATGTTTTTTGAGTTAGAAAGCGCCCCTTTCTGACTTCCTCCTATATTTGGAGAACACCCACAGTGCCTCCATCACTCCCCAGTTGCCCTGCAAAATTCTCTCTAATAAGAGTACTAATAAAATAACTTTTTGTACTTATATTCTTATCTTGTTTTGAACTACATTCAACAAATATTTCCCTGAAAAATTATACTCACCCATCATGATGAGTGAGAAATACAGGCATAGTTAGTCCCATGTGCATGACATCAATTTTTCAACATAATGTAGCAGGCGGTAAAGCGCAAAAATTTCAGCAGAGGTCTCAGCCACTAGATGCCGCTGATGTGTCTGGTGGCCTAGGAAGTGAATTCTACAGAACTATAAAGGCTTACATCTTGGAAAATAAAATGCTGTTACTATGGAGACCAGCTGAGATTATGGATAATGAGAGTACCATGTTTTCCACTCTCTGAGGAGCTATTGTTCTCCACATATTGCTCTATGCTGAACATTACTGACCTTCAAAATGTATCAAAATCATTAGTACTTTCCTTTCTAAAATAAAGGATATTTCATTCAATACTTTTGTGTGAGTGAGAAGCTGTACCCATCAGTTATTCACACATGTGTACATGCACACACACATACAATTTGAAAAGCAACCATTATTCAATGCATTTTCTTATTTCAGTAAAGAGGAATGATAGATGGTCTAACAGTACACGATATCACAGTTTCTACAATTTTATGTGATTCCATATTTTTAAATTTCTCCATTTACAAAGATATTAGAATTTAAAAATCTAACCCAAGACATGTCATCTCTGTAATAGTATTAAATAACTAGCTAGGAATAATTGTAGGCAAAAGCATGTTTTCAGTGGAACCAGGGCATAAGAAATTTCCATTTAGGTTAGAGAAAAATAGCCATGGCTATTCTAAAAGCAAGAAGTAGACAGAACAACAGAGTCATGGGGAAAGAGAAATGTGTTACATAAAAGAGTTTGGAACAGGTGTTGAAAGATGTTAAAAGGATAAATTACATCTGTTGATAACTAACTAGTTGCTGATTTTGTATGAGTCTTGAATTTACTGTCCTCAAAAGGAAATCTGTACAATTAAGGCTCATATTTATATGATTTTAGAAAATTAAATGTAAAGAAAAAATTTAATGGATACTCTGATATCCCATAAAAATATTTCACTAAACAATATTCTCTCAAAATAATCACTTGAATATCTATAGCCCAAAGAAATAAAAATTAATATATCTCAAAATTCAAACAAAGGAAAAATTAATTATCAGATTTTTCATTTCAAAAGGCTTTGCATAATAACTAATGAGTATGAAATAGTAATTAATATGTCAGTTTTCATAATATATGATGGTTTTTCATTATCCCAGAAAACTATACCAGTCATTTCTTCTAAAAACTACCACTGAATTGCTGAAGCCTACAGTGAATTAGATGTGCCATCTCCTTGAGCCTACATTCTAATGGCATTAAATGATTTATAGAAATCATAGCTTGGTATACAGTTGCCTCTTTAAAAAACAAATAGAAGGTGTAGCTGACAAGAATATCTTGAAATAAATGTCAAGGGACATCATTAGAATACTAACCCATTATCTGAATCATATTTGTCAAAATATAGGAAATTCTGAAATTACAAGTTTGTGGTCAACCTAATCCAACTATCAAGTTCATGAAAATGTAACAGAGTCATAAGGAACTGTAAACAATAGCAATAGTTACAGTGTATTTTACTTTCTTATTTCCTAAGACTGCCATAATAAAGCACCACAAAAGTAGGTTGCTAAGAAACAGAAATTATTGTCTCACAATTCTGGAGACTAGAAGTCTGAGATCAAGTAACAACAGGATCACGTTCTCTCTGAAACCTATACAGTAATCTTCCCTTGCCTTTTTCTAGCTTCTTGTGAATTGCTGGCAATCTCTGGCATTCCTTGGCTTGTAGCTGTGTAATTCTAATCTCTGTCTTCATCATCACATCGTGTTCTCCTTTCCTCTCGCCCTCTCCACATGGCCATCTTCATGCAAGTACACCAATTATATCCAATGAGGAGCCCTCACTAGTTTAATCTCATCTTAATTAAGTACATCTGCAAAGACCCCATTTACAAATTATGCTACACAACGATGGATACAATTATATCCAATGTTGGATCCAATAATATATCCAATTATATCGATGGATATAATTGTATCCAACGAGGAGCCCTCACCAGTTTAAACTCATCTTAATTAAGTACATCTGCAAAGACCCCATTTACAAATAATGCTACAGTCTGAGGTGCTGTGGGTTAGGACTTCAACATATACTTTTGGGGGAACACGATTCAACCCAAAACATTCTCACAATTTCAGAAAGTACTTGGTAGATTATCAAACTTTATAAAGTGCCACCATTTCTTTTTGCTTGCAAAACTTCATAGGAGGTTATGAGATTTAAAATATTAATAGATATCAGAAGCTGTATGATGTCATTCTGTAAGCAGTAAAAATGGACTCCAATGACTAAAAAGCAAAATGGGCTACAGACCCAAAGAATACAAAGGATCGTCTCTACTAATATCAGCTTGTGATCAAACAAAAAGTACCAAAATCACATAATCTGAAGAAACACCCTGCCTTTTTTTCCAGTTGTCATTGAAATCACTAGTAATAAACAATTACCCTATGTGAATAGACATTGTGACATGGATACTTATTTTAAGGAAATGCCTAATGCTAGTAATAATAGTTTTGGCTTCATATTTCACTAGGAAATATAAAGCAATAACCAACTACTCCCCACTACTTCATGCAGTTGTGTAAATGAAGAAATGAAAATAAATTTGCAGCTTCAGAGATCCACAGATAAAACATAAAAGCCTCCAGTGCATTCATCTACCCATTCCTAGGTGTCCATAAGCAATGTAACTTTTTCAAACTTTCATCGTGTATTCCCATCAGATTCTCATCCAATGCTGTACTGAAAGAGGGAACATCAATGACTAAAAAAGTTCAAAAGACCAAAAATGTTTTCATTCATCTACTGATTCAATCATCCTTTCATCCACACCCATGAGAACCTACCAAATTTCAGGCATTGTATAGGTCCTGGATTTAAATAGTTTCCTGGTTTGGCAATGAAACTTGGCTTGGTGAATGCGTACTGAATCTTAAATAGACTAGCAAGTTTGCCCAAATACTTCCTGAATACAAAGTGAATTCTTTATATTAGAATTTAAAGAAGAATGGAAAGGGCATTGCAAAATATGTATTTTATAAATTACATTTTGATTACTTTTCCCAACAGTGATGCTAATGTAATTTTCTTTTGGTTTTCAAGAGCAGATATAGATTGCCTTTGCAAGTGCTTATATGAAGAAACAAATATGCAGACACAATTCTAGCAGCCTAATGGCAATCACCCAATGCCCTGCCAACACCACAAATTAAAGATGTTCAACACTAAACCCATCATTTTCATTCTTTAATCACCTTTCCATCACTCAGGCCCAAAAAATCTTTTCTCCTTTTTTTAACATTTCCTTTATGAGGTCCCTCATTCAATTTCTGATTTTAACTCCACAATATATTTTTTATCTTCTTCTTCTTTATTCCACAGACACCACTCTCATTACCTTTCTTAGAACGCTGGATTTCTACATCTTCTCCCAACTTGTGTTTCCACCATATTTATCTCATTGGAGCACAAATCTAATCATGATATTCCCTTAAGTAAAAATATATTTCTTCACTTGGTCCAGAGGATATAACCCTTTGTCTAATATTCAAAGCCTTCCATAATTAGTCTCCTATCTCCATTTCTTATCTCCTAAATGCTCACCATATATAGAACACTATTTCAAACTAAAATAATTGGAGTTAACCTCAGGATTACTAACCCTTGATAATACTGACACTGGTTTCTTAGTAAGAATGCTTTTACCTCATGGCCAAATTCTATTATCAATCACAATAATTATACTTTTTATTAATAATATGAAATGAGCAACTGAGTTGATTTGTTGCAAACTAAATGATACACTTCTAAGTCTTTCAAAATCCATACCTTGCTTTAATATATCAAATATTTTTTAGTATCACAATCTTTTAAAAATCTCCCATAAAATGAAAGATTATTTGCAAATGTAATGTTTCTATTAATAATAGGAAAAAACATTAATGTACATATTAATATTTGAAAAACTACCTAATATATTTCTCTTTGTAGAATATAAATTACATGAATTCGTCATAATCACTCTGCAGTATTTACTAAAAGAATTCTTCAAGAAAGTAAAGCAAAGAGTAAAACACCACTTGTTAACAATTAGATATCCAGTAGTCACCTTGATGACATAATTCTATGTTCATTAGACCATACAATATTTTTATATTTAATGACCATATTTGGTGGCTCATGCATGTAATCCTAGCACTTCAGGAGGCTAGGGCAGGAGGATCACTTGAGCCCAGGAGTTGGAAGCCATTATGAGTTCTGGTCACACCATTGTACTCAAGTCTGGGCCCCAGAGGAAGACCCAGTTTTAAAAAAAAAAAAACAAAATCATATATAAGATGTTTAATGTGGCTATAAAAGGAATATATGCTTGGTATGAAGAAAGAGGAAAAATTAAATAAATCTGGCAGTTTAGCTTTGTTAAATTGTCCAGAATTATTAGTATTTCAAAAAAATTCACAATGAAAATTAAAGATGTACAGACAAATGGAAATTGTCAGTGTCAAATGTATTGGCATTTTAGCATGATTCTTTCAAGTAAAGAATGTTTTTAAATTTTGTTTGTAGTGATATTAGAACCTGTAAAGTTGTCTTTATTATTAATTAAAGATAATGATTTGGAAATTTGGTTTGATGGAATTATATTAACATGCAAAGAGATGTTTTATAATTTAGCATTTTTGGCATGACAATGTGGGGAAAAAAAATACAATTTCCTCTGGAAAAAAATCTTTGAAAGTTCTAATCAAGAAGGCATTAAATTCAAAGGTGATATCTCTTATAGTTCCAGAGTCTACCATGCTGTGCCTGGTGGTGCCTGAGATACACTTAAAATTGAGTCTGACTATCTTTGATGGACTTTTTCCAGATACAATCTAACTAACAGCACACATTCCAGGAAAACATACAACGGGCTTACTAATAAGTGTGCTTTGAGAGGAGTAATAAAAGGCTCTTTCTCCCCTTCTAGAGCTGCTGAGAGAAATATTTGCTGTTGGATGCTTTTGCAATCCATTTGCTTACATGTACCAGCAGGTTTTGTCATGTCCCATGTTTTGGCCTACAAGATGTATCAAGCTGTCAGGTTGATGATGGATGTGTAATTCAACAAATGTTTGTAAATATAAGCCATTCACTACGGAGCTGTAAATATACCAATGAATGCATGAAAACCAGAATACACAAATTTACTAAAGAAGTATTAGCATCTTATTCTGATTAGAAGTTGTTCTAAGTAAGACAAGGCAGAAAAAAATAACAGATTTACAAAAAAGCTACAAAACGTGTTTTCATACTTAGGAAGCATAACTTTTTATTTAGATCAAATCACTATTATTTTAATTAAGTTCATTCATTTTTAAATTAAGTTGTACTCAATATTAGAATAACTTCAGTTTGTGTTCTTGTTCTTATGTATTATAAATACTTCCAACAAAATGCATTACAACCAAAAATAATTTGAATAGTTAACCAGTTCATGAAATAAACCTACAGATGTTGGGTATGTATTATATTCTAGTTTAAACACAAAATTGTTATGAATGCTGCAATAAATTCAGTTTAAATGTTCAAAAGATTAGGTAATCTTTGATGATAATATAAATTTTTGTCGAGCATGTTTATGTGGAAATATGTAGATTTTACACATTCTCCAGAGCTGCTTACAGATCATTGAGAATGACAAAGAAAAACCACATTTTTCCCCATGTTTATAACATAACTTAGTAGAATAGTGATCAATACAATTTTGATGTATAAGTAGGGAAATACAGAAAAAGAAGATCTATAATAACATTCTCAACTTCAGTATTAAATAAAATGAAACAATAAAAAACCCACATAATGTGAAAGATCACACAGTGTCATTACTTTGTGAAAAGGGTGCTCTAGAGTTCTAGAACCAGAAAGCCAAAAAGAAATTATAACACAACTATTCTTTCCAAAAGTACGTGAAAACTCATATTATTTTTTTAAAAAACGAACAAGGTAAAAAGATCATTTAGAAAGCCAATTTCCATTTTTAAATTATGAAATAATTATTATGCCCCTACAGAAAATGAAAGCCGGCCAGTAAGTCATGCCTACCAAAGAAATAAAAACTGGCACATAATTTTTAAAAATGAGCCTAAAGAAAAAAAATGTAGAAATTCTAGAATAACATAAAATCATAATTTAAAAGCACTTAAAAATAAGATGTTTGGGGAAAAGAAAAATATTTTTAAAAGGATGACAACATTTAGCAGAAATTGGAAATAAATGTCACATCAGAGATTTCAAAAACTAAAATAGAAAGCAAATAAGCACAATAAATTTAGCTTTCAGAAAAACAAAAGAGAGAAAAGAGAAAAAGCAAAAAAAGGGTAAGGATTTGAGATATAATGAAAAATATATAGAAAACAGATAAAGCAATTCAACATATATATAACACAAGTCCCCAAGCAGAAATCTCACAATAATAGAATACAAGAAATCCTAAAAACCATAGCTCAAGACAATTTCCAAAAATGAAAGACTTGAGCTTACTTAACTAAGAAAACAAAACCTGCAAGACATATTCTTATACAACTATTAAACATAAAATCTTTTATCTTCCTGACCTCCCCCCCACCACAAAAAGAAAAAAAAAATTAAGTCTCTTAAAGGAAAGGAAATCAGGTTTTTATACTTTTCCAAAACAACATTTTTGGCTAGATGTCAATAGAATAACATATTTTATGGAAAAAATAAAATAATACACAATTAAACAAATTTTATACCAATGCCAAACTTACGTTAGGTATAAAAATCTTAGACAATGGGTTATACGATGCAAGAATTTATAGAATATCATTCTCATGTTGATATTTACAGAATATCATCCTCTTGGACACAAAGTTAGCGTGATGACTGCCTGAGGGGCGCTCAACTGCCACTATCAACTTGAGCATTGTCCTTAAAATCACCTCAAGACCAAATTGAGACTTGTTCCTAGTTTTGAGCTTAAAATCTGAAGCTGCTGGGAACAAACACCACTTGTGCAGTTTCTGATCTGAGTTACTTATTCTATATACATTATCCTTCTTATATAGTTGCTCTTGTGAGAAAGTTCTGGAGGTTATGTGAGTATTGCCACTTTTGTCCACTGAGCTTCTACAGAAGGCAACTGTGTTACTCATGCTACTGTACTTACACTTCAAAAAATATGAAATTATTTTATTTCTCTGTAAATTTAGTTTTACACTTAACATGACTTCCTAATTGCACCCTACCTCCTTCTCTCACAGAAGACCAATGTTCAAAAGCAAGAATGAAAGAGAAGAGGAAAAGTAAGAGGAGGAGAAGGAGGAGGAGGAAGAGAAAGAAGAAAAGAACAGGATGGGTAAAGAGGGAGTGGAGGGGTAAAGAAAAAAGGAAGAGGAGGAGGTAGATTGAGGGGCAGGAGGGGAAGAGGAGGAGAGGGCAAAATAAAGAAGGATGGGGAAAGGGGAGGAGGAAAAAGAGAAGAAAGAGGAAGGGGTGAAGGAGAGGAAGAAGAGGGAAAAAGAGAAGGGACAGAGGAAAAGAAAGGAAAAGAAAGTTATGACCTCAAAGTGAGTAACTGGACAGTGACAATATGGTCAAACCTCAGGGTAGCATTAAGGACAATCATAACAGAGTGACAGGGCCAACAAAAGGTGCAGACTGGATTGACTAGATTACAAGGCAAAGAGCATCTACAGGCACCAAGAACATCCACCAAGAAGGCTTTGAATCCCCTGGAAATCTGCCAGTGAAAAAGAGACACTGGAAGGTCTGGAGTTTCAGGGGTTTAGCCAGATGAGGCTCAGAAAAGATTGATTTTGCTATAATGCCTATCTCTTTACTGTTCTTTCAGGTTGTTAGGCCTAGGACCTAATTATGTAGTAATGTACTAAGTAGTTTACATTAGATGGAAAACTCCAACAAAAATGTTTCTACTATAACTTGAAAAAGTTGACCAATGATATTAATAGGTTTCAAATAAATGACTTCACACATAGTTGTACTGAATTTATCCTTATTTTTGACATTGTGAGAAATATTCCTGTCAAATAATATTCAATTGGTACTGACAAAACTTATTTTGACACTTGGCTTGTTTGCAGAGTACTAAAATTACAAATTACATTTTTCTGTGAAATGCATTTCCCCTTTTCCACTCCATAAGCATAACCCACATGCGTTAGTCCATTTTGTGCTGCTTTATCACAACACCTGAGACTGTGTAATTATAATGAGCAGTAATGTATTTTCTCACAGGTCTGGAGACTGGAAATAGAAGTCTGGCAGGGGCCTTCCTGCTATTGATACCAGAATTTTGTCTTCAGTATGTTCTTCGAAGAATGAATCCACAGACCACAGATCAGTGGTAAGACAGGATTTACTTTACAGAAAAGAATACAGAGAAAAAAACACTAAAGTTCCTGGCAGAAAAACAACCCAAGTGTGGTGAGGGGGGAGCTCTCTCTCTGCCTGGGTTCCTTGTCTAAGGATATATATAGTGGCATGTGTCCTTGATAGTTACATGAGGCCAGGACTTGGTAACAAATGGAGACAATCCCTTTGGTTCCCAGGCCTAGGAAACCTACATGATATTGACCAGGCCTAAAAACCTTACATGAAATTGATCAGGCCTAGGACTTGGGGTGTTCCCCGTTCAGCTGTAAGTGCAAGGGGAGAGAGACACTAAGTTGCTGGCCTCTGCCCAGCAGTTGAGCCTCCTGGTGGGGTGGGGGGAGGAGCCTTTCTGCCAGCTGTGACTGCACCACTACCACCAGGGTGGAGGAGGCAAGTCCTCAGCTCCACCAAACTGGCTGGGGAGCGGCCCGACCTATATCACTATGTTAGGCGGGAGGACAAAATGATAAGAAGGGGCAAGCTCACTCTTGGTGACGGCATGGACTCACCTGCAAGGGCAAAGCCCTCAAGGCTCCATCGTCTTACAAAGCTCCCACCTCTTAACATAACCGCAGGCTCAACCAAATTCAACATGAGTTTTGAAGAGGACATTCAAACTGTAGCACCACATGCTTTAATTTGCCTTTCCATGTACCAAATATGAATTAATGAACTATTCAATAGCAAGAATTTTCTGTTTTTCAGAAATACATTAAGTAGTAAAGTGTTTTGAAGGCTCAAGTTAAGCTACAAAAAAACTCTATTTTTTAATTAATATGCAATAATATTTGTGTATATTTATAAAGTACATGTAATATTATGTGGATAGAATGTGCGATGATTAAGTCAGGGTATTTAGAATATCCATTACCTTGGGTTTATCAAGGTATTTATCCTATGTGTTAGGAACATTTCAAATCCTGTCTTCCAGCTATTTGGAGATATACAATACATTGTCATCAACCATAGTTATTGTCCTATACCATCAAACATAGGAACTTATTCCTTCTATCTAAATTCATACAGCCACCGTGGAAATCATGGAGGTTTCTCTAAAAACTACTAAAAGTAGAATTAACATACAACCCAGCAATCCTACGACTGGGTAATTTGCCAAAGGAAACGATCTCAGTATATCAAAAAGATACATGCAACCACCATGTTTATTATAGCACTATCCACATAGCAAAGATATGGAATCAACCTAAGTGTCCACTAATGGATGAATGAATAAAGAAATTGAAGTATATATGTATATATACACACAATGAAATATTATTTGGTCATGTAATTATTCTAAAAATGAAAACAACTAAATGAAATACATAGACTCACTTGTATGTATAACTATTATTTACTTAAAATATCATTATAGACATAACTAATAGTTGCAGAAAATTGATCATAAATTCTCAGTAGAATTTCTCTTTCCCAGAACTAAAATACTTGCAATAGAAAGCAAATACAGTTAGTATTAGGTGGCAGAAAAAAATTGCTCAAATTCAGAAAATATTTGTGAACTAAGAAGCATATTGTATAACTTATAATTTTGAATAAATACAAATATCTCCTTTTAGAATTGTGTAGGCTTATCTTTCCATATACAGAAACTAGAAATTTGAGTTAAGTGTTGTTTCCCAAAGAAAACAAAAATGCATGACTAATATTCCAATAAAGATAATTATATATCTCCCTGTTCAAAGACATTTTTGCTAAACTCTTGAGATTTTGCAAAAAGGAAAAGGGAAATAATCATACAATTACACCTTTACTGAGGGCCACATGTTACTTCAACCTGCCATTTATTAAGTGACTTCTGTGTATTTGTCATATTTCTGGGTCCTTTGGTAACCAGTTTATCTTAAATCTAAGTAGAGCTTTTTATTTCAACTTTTCAAATACAGCAATTAAGGTTTAGAGTTTTACATGATGTGTCCATATTCACACAGGTTGTAGGTGTGAGAACGAGAATTTCAATACAAACCTGGCACAGACAAGCCCACACTCTACTGTGCTACACTATGATTTTTTATTTCACAATAAAATTCAGTTTTTCAAAATTTTAGGAACTTTTGCCTGAAAGAGGCTACTCCTTCAGATTTTTAGATATAATTTACAAGAATTAATTCTAAAAAAGTTAGCCAGAAAAATATCTAGTCAAGAAGAGACACACTTTATGGAAATGGAGGAATAGATCAAAACAGTAAGGATGGTATGGAATTTGATTTCCAGAGGATCCAGCTTACATTCAAGTGTTTCCTCTCTGAGAGAATTGCTATCAGTGGCCAGTGTTAATGAACATGTCGGCTACTTGTCAGTAACCTACTTTTCACTGTAAAAGAGTATCTTTACCCTGGGCTAGATGGTCATCATTCACCAAGCAGTGATTGCATGTTTTTATTTTACCTCTTATAATAATGATCTGATCCTAGAAAAGAAATAGGAGTTGGAGAGTCAGACAGACCTAGATTCAAACTCTGGCTCCCTCAATTACAATGTCCTGGAGTACAGGACATTGGAGCTATTATTATCTAATCGTTCTCAGTCTTTGTCTCATCAACTGTAAATAGAAAAATTAACAGCTATTACATAGAGTTATGCTGAGGTTCAAAATAGCTAATGTATGAAGAGGGCTTTTCTAACCCTGGACTCATAGCAGGGCTTTTCTAACCCTGGACTCGATAAAATTTAGTACTTACTTTCTGTCTTTATTTGTTTGTTTTAAAATCATAATGCTTAGCAAAGTATAATTTCCAAAAAGCTATAAGCAAAAAAAAAAAAAAAAAAAAAGGGCCAAAGATTTGATTTCACCTATTAATTAACGAGGAATCCAGTAAAAACATTGATTGGTTCAAAGAACTGTTTGAAAACCAAAGACATATACTGGAAGTGAAAAATACTAAAACAAGTTTGCCAGAGGATACAAAATGCATTAGCATAATGTCTTTAAAGTATTATACTTTAATATTAGAGGAGAAAATGTTGTAGTATTTGGGATAATATTTTTATGGGATGACAATCAATTGTTTCTCTACTGGATAAAATGTGTTTGCCTTGCTATGGATAAAAATCATCTGCATTTTCATTAGTTTTCTACATGCTAACTTTTACCCCTACTGAGTTGTAAAATAGCTTAGTCAATAAAAAGTTAATCAAATGTTCACACTCCTTTACAATCAAATAATCCCAGATGTTCCATTGGACAATGTCCGCATCCTCTCTAAAAATACCTCTCTTTTATGCATTCCCAAATCTTGGGCATGTTATATAAAATATAAAGTTTTGATTTTTAATCCTATATCAGTTTCTGAAGAAATTTCCTAAGGCTGTTATTTCCACAACTACACTTGCAACATTTTAGGCAAACTTTATTATTTATTTCTTTTTTTATTAAATCATAGCTGTGTACACAAATGCATTTATGGGGTACAATGTGCTGATACAATATACAATGTGGAATGCTTACATCAAACTGGTTGACATAACCATCACTTCACTTATTTGTTGTGGTAAGACATTTATACCCCATTCTTAATAGTTATGAAATGTACCTTCGCATTGTGCACCAAATACCCACTATCTATTCTCGGCCTCTCCCCTCCCATTCCCTTTCTCTCTTCTTCCCTACTACTTTCTGGACTATAGTTGGATTTTATCATTCATATGAATGTGTAGGTAATTATATATTGTTTTAAGAATAGTGTTGAGTACATTGAATACTTTTCCATTCTTGAGGTACTTTACTAAGAAGAATATGTTCCAGCTCCATGCATGGAATACTGTGCAGCCATAAAAAAGATGGAGACTTTATATTTATTTCTTAAAGTTTTTCCTCCTGTATTTATATATCTTCCTCTGTCTTGTGTGCTTGGATAGTGTGTCTATTACAGTGATTAAAAGAATCCACTCCAGATGTTCTTCTTTCTTTATTAACCAACCTCACTATCATGGACAAGTCACTGTTGTGCTCTAAGTCTTAGTTTCCTCCTCAGGAAAATGGGAAAAATAAAGATGCCTACTTTACTGAATTGTAAGCGTTAAATTAGGTAACACATGTAAACCTTTACAACCATTTCTAGAGCATGGCAATCATCTAGAAAATGTTGTTTTTATTTTATTGTAATTTCCTCAAGAGATGAGAGGTGAGGAAAACGGTCATTGACACTTTGGTTGTGGAGTAGCCACCAGAGGAAAATGGGAAGGAAATGAAGTAATAAAAACTTCTGGAAACTGCTACTAATGATAAATATGGTGATGAAGTACACTTGAGGATCATATCAAGTGTGTAGTTTCAAAATGAAACAGAGGTGTGTTTATTGGTTTCAGGTGAACAATTTTATTTTTTTAACTAATGGCTCCATGCATTTTCACTTGGTAGATTCAGTTCTAAAATAGAGATAAAGATACTAAGGCAAAGAAATATACTTCACAAAAAATATCAACCAAAAGTTATTAACTATGTTTAAATGATTGGTTTCTTTTAAACATGCAACTATAGCCAGGTGCAGTGATTTATGCCTATAATCCTAGCACTCTGGGAGGCCGAGGCAGGAGGATCACTTGGGCTCAGGAGTTTGAGACCAGCCTGAGCAAGAGTAAGCTAGTAGAAAAACTAGCTGAGTGTGGTGGCTTATGCCTATGGTCCAGCTACTTGGGAGGATGAGGCAAGACAATCACTTGAGCTCTGGTGTATTGAGCTATGATGCCAGAGCACTCTAGCCTGGGCAACAAATTGACACTCTGCCTCAATTAAAAAAAAAAAAAAAAACAATTATATCGGTTATATTTGGGTTTTATTAATTTGTGGGATGCACTATAATTATGACTCAAGTATCTTCACTTTGCTTCTTTTAAAGATACACATATTAAATATCTGATTCCCTGACAGTAAAAAATATCCAAAAGTGGAATGGCCCAGTTTAGAAGACCATGGGTACCCAGTTCCTTAAGTGAGAATGGTGCAGGACTATGCTTAAAAATATTATAAGATTACTCCTGTTTTTTGTTGTTGTTGTTGTTGTTGTTGTTTGTTTGTTTGTTTTTATTGTTAGATCATACCTGTGTACATTAGTGCAATCAAGGGGTACAAAGTGCTGGTTTCATATACAATCTGAAATATGCTCATCAAACTGCTCAACGTAGCCTTCATGGCATTTTCTTAGTTATTATATGTAGACATTTGTATTCTGCATTTAGTAGGTTTTGCCTGTGCCCATTCTAAGATGCACCGTAGGTGTGACCCCACCCATTACCCTCCCTGCATTATAACCTTCCCCTTCCTTCCCCTTCATTGGCCCTTTCCCCATAGTCTTGTGCTATAGTTGGGTTATAGCCTTCATGCGAAAGCTTTAAATTAGCTTCATAGTAGGGCTGAGTACATTGGATACTTTTTCTTCTATTCCTGAGATACTTTGCTAAGAAGAATATGTTCCAGCTCCATCCATGTAAACATGAAAGAGGTAAAGTCTCTATCTTTCTTTAAGGCTGCATAATATTTCATGGTATACATGTACCACAATTTGCTAGTCCATTCGTGGGTCGATGGGCACTTGGGCTTCTTCCATGATTTAGCAATTATGAATTGGGCTGCAATAAACATTATGTGCTATTTCTTATGACAGTAGTTCCATATCACATATATGGTTTGTAATATTTATTCAATTTTTCAGGTAGTCTGATGGACTCTTCCTGGAATGTGAAACTCTGGGTACAAATACACTTAACATTCTAAATTACAATTAATTGACTTGAAAAAATAAAGCTCATCTTATTTTTTGATTACTGGAAACTAGACATAGCCAGAGCTAACAAAAAAAAAAAAAAAAGCAGAGATAAAGGTTATATGAAGAGCATAATGCACCTGTAGCTGTAGTGACCAGCCATAAATTAATTTGTATGATCATCATTTCTATGATTAGAAATTCAAATAGAAAAAATGAGAATGAGAAACAGGCACTAGCTTTGGATGGAATAATTGGATTTGGAATGTGGGTTAGAGGTACAATTTCTCACATTTCTAAGATTTTGGCAGAAATCTTCAAGATAGAATTTGTTCTTAGTCTTTAGAAAGTTGCAAGTCCAGTACAAATATCAAATAACTTCTTGGTATTTCTATTATATGTATCTTACCTATCAATTTCTTGAGTCATAGTTTATGAGTTTACTCCTTTATGTGATTGTTTTGTTATTTTTAGTGTGTTCTCGTAATTTCTCTCTGGACAATGACTGTAAACTACAGTCCTGCTTTATGCAACCAAAGAGTTTTGGTCTTTGTTGTTTAAAAGTACCTCTCATGGGATACTTCTTTCTTCTGATGAATGTTCCAATGCCTGACACAAGAGCATGTAGCCTTCTCACAGGAAACTTGTTTATACTAGCACATATCTTTGTGGATTTTGTCTAACCTTTATTCAATTTATTCTTACAAATATAGGCAATCAAGGTCACTAAGTGGGAAAGTAGGTTCATATGTGAGTCACATGAGACACAGAGGAGGCAAATTAACAAATGCTTGAAATAGTGAATCACTTACAGATCCAGAAAAAATAGGGCCTCATTCCTCAGAGGGCTGGTGGAAGGAACAGTCACTATGGAAACAAACTCCCAAGCAGTGTAGGGAGGAATGAGAGGAGAGAGGCTGAGACCCCCAATGGGCTGATATCTTCCTTAATATATTAGGATGTTCTGGAGAGAGGTAACCAATAGAAGATGGATAGAGGGATAGATAGATAAATACATAGCTGTGGATAGTAGAGCAATAATTCATTGATTACAGAGTTTGCCTCACATGATTTTAAAAATTCTAAGTGCAGCCTTCAACAGTCTGGAGACCCTGTGGGCTGTTAGTGTTATAGCTAGTCCAAGTCCAAAAGTCTAAGAACAAGGAAAGTTCCAGGGCCAAAGAGGCTGTAATTCTGCTGTCAAAGGGCAAATGGGGGAGAGGGTCTCAATTCTAGGAGATACAGAGGAAAATTTTTCCCTTTCCTTTTGGTTCTATGCAAGTCTCAGGGTTGTTAGGTGGTGCCCACCCATAGTGAGGGCAGCTCTTTGATTTCAGTCCACTGACTTACACCAATCTTCAGTGAAAATACCCTTAAGACACACTCACATGTGATGCTTTACCAGTTGTCTAGGTAATCTTCAATCTATTCACCTGGATATGTGAAATTAATAATAATAGTTCCAGCCCTTCCTACCCTGACACCCATATACATTTTATTAAGTCGTACTTAATCTCCAAATGAAGGTAATAAGGCAATACTAAGGCAATATTTTGTCCCTATGTGGTAAGGCTATCTTACATAAAACTGAAAATGAATAATCCCTATTGCTTAGAGGAAGTAAAGTCCTTGTGTGATGCTTACTCATCTCCTGGTATCCCATAACTTCAATACACTTATTTAAAACTAATAATAGTTAAATACTGAGATAAAGTCCATATATCTTATCTTACATGATCAATAAAGAAGAAATTAACTATAATAAATGTTTAAAATGTACATATATACACACAAATATATATTTTAACTGTTTGATTTTTTTGTTTAAAGAAAGTAGTAAATCCTAAAAAAAAAAAAAAAAAAAAAAAATACAGTAATACAGTATTTCTTTCTGTATCTGGTAATGTGACCATAGCTGGTGCTAAACTACCTTCTTATACTACCTATTCTTTATTCTCTTTTCCTTCAGCAAACACAAGCTTGTCATGATTATTTACCTGGCAGAAGACATAAACATTCATTTCTGCAGATGTAGGGAATGCATAGTCCTTCTTGGACTGGATTGACATAAATTTCCATTGATCTTTATGATTGTATATGGTATTACTAAGGAGGGCTCTTCTCTATTCCAGATATATTTTTCTCTACTTGCCTTATGGAATATGAGTTCAATTTCCCATTGGAAGTCTGGATTAATCACTTCAGCCAGTTCTGTCAGGGTTCCCTGTGGGCCACAACCTAGTTGGAATTTGACTGAGGAGACAACACTGGGGGAAATGAAACTGTACATTAACTTAATGTGTAAAGTCTAGGAAGCCTGGAGAGAAGTGTACGTTGACTCATGTGCCACGTGGCAGATTGAGACAATACAGCACCTTTCTGATTTCTCACAAACCTTTTATTGATCTCTAAACCAAAGCGTTCCTGAAAAGATGCAAATGTGTCAGAATTCAAAATAGGATGAAAAGTATCCAAAGCCCCCAGATAGATTGATTGGGTAAAGAGGAAATGTCTGGGTAATCAGTTGTCAATTCTCCATTCAGGGATGGTCTCAATGGCCTTGCCCCATGTGGGTCATGTTTGGGGTTCTGTCATCTTTGGTAGCATGGATAAGGCATTGAGATGGCAGTTCTCCTGGAGGTTTTGCCCTGGATTGAGACAGGGCACCTGGAAGAGAGTTCAGCCTATCTAGCATCCACATTTCTCCCATTTGTATTATTTTAAAAAGCCATTATTCAAAGTGAAGAAGGGTATCAGACAAAGAGGGAGGAAAACAGGGCTGCAGGAGTAGAAGGATTATAACGATAGTGGACATTCTGGTCTGTTTACAGTTCTAAATGGAAAAACTTAACTTTACTCCATTCTTTATGATATTAGCTTATGGGTATGTCTTAGATGGCTTCAATAGGCTTAAGAAATGTGCCACCTATGCCTATTTTCTTAAGTGTTCTTTTTAGAATAGGATGCTGGATTTCATCAAATGCTTTTTCTGCACCTGTCGAGAGAATCATATGGTCTTGGTTTTGTTTCGAATGATATGATGTATTAAATTTATGAATTTGCATATGTTAAATCAATCTTGCTTCCCCTGGATGAAGCCTACTTGATTGTTATGTATAATTTTTTAATGAGTAGCTTTAATATATTAGCTACGGTTTTATTGCGTGTTTTTGCATTAATATTCGTTAGTGAAATTGGTCTATAGTTTCCCTTTTGGGTTGGGTTCTTTCCTGGTTTTTGAATAAAGGTGATGTTTGCTTCATACAATGTGTTATGGAAGATTCTTTCTTACTCAATGTATTGGAATAAGTTATGTACAAGCTCTTCTTGAAGGTGTGATAGAATTCTGATGTGAAGCCATCTGGTCCTGGGTTTTTGTTGTTGGAAGCTTTTTTATACATTCTGATATTAGTGTATTCAAGAGATCTATTTCTTCCTGATTAAGTCTAGGAAGATGTGACTACAGACATTGGTCCATTTCCTCCTATGGTGAAATTTCTGGGTATAAAATTTTTGTTAGTAGTCAGAAATAATCTCATATCTCTTTGATATTGGTTACTTTTTCCACCTTTTCATTTCTGATTGAGGTTATTGAGGATTTTTACTTTTATATTTCTGGCTAATTGGGCCAATGTCTTATTGATTTTATTTTTGTTTCTGAAGAACCAACTTTTTGTTTGATTAATTTTTTGAATTATTCTTATATTTTCAGTCTCTTTTGTATCTGATTTAATTTTGGTTATTCCTTTTGTCCTGCTATATTTATCATTGAATTGCTCCTCCTTTTCCATTTCTTTAGGATGATTCACTAGGTTATTGATATGCTCTCTTTCTGTTTATTTATTTATTTTTTTATGTAGCCATTGAATGAGATAAATTTCCCTTTTAGGACTACTTTTGCTGTGTCCCAGAGGTTTGGTAGCTTGTGACTTCATTGTTGTTATGCTCAAGGAAGTTAATGATTTCCTTTATTTTTATTTTTTATTAAGTCATATATACATAGATCATGAATACATTTATGCATGTGTGGGGTACAATGTGCTCATTTTTTTTAGACACTCTGACATGGTTACATCAAACCAATCAACATAGCTTTTGCCTCATTTACTTGATTATTGTGTTAAGACATTTATGTTCTACATTTGACAGATTTGACTTGTACTCTTGCAATATACTCTGTAGGTGTGGTCCCACATTTTACTCTCCCTGTATCAAACCTCACCCTGTCCCTCCCTTCCAACTCTATTTCTCTCCTTCATCCTGGGCTATAGTTGTGTTCTATTTTTCATAAAAAGTGTGAGTAAATATAAGTTGGTTTCACAGAAGTACTGAGTATATTGTATACTTTTTTCTCCATTCTTGAGATACTTTACTGAGGAGAATATGTTCCAGGTACCTCTGTGTAAACATAAAAGAGGTAAATGCTTTATCTTTTTTAAGGCTGCATAGTATTCCATGGTATACATATACCACAATTTCCTCTACTAGGAGTATATCCAAAAGACCAAAAATCACTTTGCAAAAATGATATTTGTACCAGATTATTCATTGCAGCTCAATTCTTAATAGCAAAATCATGGAAGGAGCCCAAGTGCCCATCGACCCATGAATGGATTGATTTCCTTTTTTATCTCTTTCTTTACTCAACTGTCATTCAGCATAAATTTGTTTAGTTTCCTTGCCTTTGTGTGGGGATGAGAATTTTTATTGCAGTCAAGTTCCACCTTTATTGCCTTGTGGTCTAAGAGGATACATGGTAAAATTTCAATTCTTTTGATTTTGTTGAGGTTTGATTAGTGTCCTAGGTTATGATCTATTTTGGAGAATGTTCCATGGGCTGACAAGAGAAAGTATATTTTTTAGCTTTGGGATGGGATATTCTACACATGTCTATCAAGCACAGTTGTTCTAGGGTCACATTTAAGTACCTTGTATCTTTGTTTAATTTCTGTTTGGAGAATCTGTCAAACTCCTAAAAAGGAGTGTTAAAGTCTCCTGCTATTATGGTGTTATGGGATATCATATTGCTCACACTAATTGAGGTCAGTTTCAAAAATCTGGGTGCATTTAACTTGGGTGCATAAATATTTAGAATTGAAATGTCTTCTTATTGTTCCCTTGACCAATATGAAGTGTCCAACTTTGTCTTTTTTGACTTTAGTTGCTTTAAATCTACTTGTATCTGAAAAGAAGATTTGCCTCTTTTCTTCTGCTTTTCATTTGCCTGAAAAACTGTCTTTTATCCCGTGACCCTTTGCTTTTTACTTTTTCCTTTGAGGCTAGGTGTGCTTCCTGCAGAAAGCACATGAATGGCTTGTGCTTTTTTATTCAATCAGCCAACCTATGCTTCTATAGAAGGGAATTCAAACTTTTAACATTTATTGAGAGAATTTATAAGGGTGGTGGAGTGCTATTCAACTTATTTTGTGAAAGTCCATTGCTTGGTTCTATCTTTTGCATGATTGTAGGAGCTGGGTTTTGTCCTTTAGTTTCTGGGTGTTTAGGTTGCTGGTGGTCCATTTTGATGGCCAGTGTGGAGAATAAGTGTTAAGTATTTCCTTTAGAACTGGTCTTGTGGCAAACTTACACAATGTTTGCATAGAAGTAAATGAATTCATTTTCTCTTGTCAATTTTAAAAATAAGCTTAGCAGGGTATAGAATTCTGGGCTGAAAATCATTTTGTTTAAGTAGATTAAAGGTACATGACCTTTGTCTTTTAGCTTTAAAAGTTTCATTTGAGAAGTCGATGGTCACCCTGATGGATTTGCCCCTGTAGGACAATTGGTGCTTACACCTGGCAACATGCAAAAATCTTCTCTTTCATCTTGACTTTGGACATATTCATGACAATGTGTCTTGGATAAGTTCTATTTGAATTTAGATGACCTGGGGTCTGATATTCCCATGAAAAGTGTGTGTTAGAATCTTTGGTAATATTTAGGAAATTTTCATTTATGATATCCTCTAGTAGGACTTTCATTCCTTTGGGACATTCTCCTTCCCCAGGGATACCTATAATTCATATGTTTGAATGCTTCATGAAGTCCCATAATTCTATCTGAACATTCTGCTTTCTCTCTCTTTTTTTTTCTGTCACTTTAACTTCCTGTGGTAGCTCAGGAAATTTATCTTCTACTTCTGAGATTCTTTGTTCTGCAGGGTATAATCTGTTATTGATACTTTCTAGTACATCTTTAAGTTCCCTGATTTTTTCAGTATCTTAAGCTCTGCTATATCCTCTTGGTATTCCTTCTATCATTCATTTATTTAACTTGATTTTTGGATTTCCTTTTTGTTATTTTCCACTTTCCCAGAAATTTCTATCATTGTCTACACACACACACACACACACACACACACACACACACACACACACACACATATATACACATACTTGAGACAGAGCCTCAAGCTGTTGCCCTGGGTAGAGTGATATGGCATCACAGCTAACAGCAACCTCCAACTCCTGGGCTCAAGCAATTCTCCTGCCTCTGCCTCCCAAGTAGCTGGGACTATAGGTGCCCACCACAACACCCTGCTATTTTTTTATTGCAGCTGTCATTGTTGCTTGGCGGGCCCAGGCTGGATTCAAACCTTCCAGCTCATGTTTATGTGGCTGGCACCTTAGTCGTTTGAGCCACAGGTGCCAAGCCTATCATCTGTATTTTAATTTCCCTTTCTTTCATTTCTAATACTTCTTTATATGTGTAATCCTCTGCAGTAGCTACCTCATGATCCTTGTGGGATTGTTATGTTGTGGTTTTTCATGTTGTCAGGATTTTTCTGCTGTTTTTTCCTCATGAGTTTTTTCTTTTTGTTTCCTTGCTCTACTTTTTCCTTTCACTATCTCCTGCTCTTTAAGGTACTGTGCCTCTCACCTAAGGTGTTGAAGTATCTTTTTGGTAAAGAACTGAAAGGAAGAGCAGAGTGACGACCAGCAAGGTATAAAAGATAAGAAAAGAGAAAAGAGAATGGAAAGGGAGGAGTAAAAGGGAAGACTGACTGAAAGAAGAGAGGAACAGAAGAAGAGAGACAGGAGTAATATTGGTGTACAATAAGGTACTTTGACCCACACCCACAAATCCAAATCTTTGGTGGGGCTGTTTTTGGTGGGTCTCTTGACATGTGCAGCTCTTTTCCCTCCTGAAAGACATAAGGCACTACTCCACAAAATAGAGGAGAAAAACAAAAATGCTATAAATCAAACCAACCAAACTAAATAAAAACCTTAAGGGTAAAATTGGGGTGTGTGTGAATAACTAGGGCAGAAAACTAGCACGAATACAGCACTCATTATTAAAGAAGGCAACAATGAAACATTATATTTACATGTGAAAAATGAAGGACAATAAAGAATAAGAAAAATATGGGGGGGAAAGTTGGAAAAAATAAGAAAAAAAGATGTGTGTATGTATTTACTTTATTTTTGATGAAAATTGCCTGGGCAACATGTGATCTTCTAACACATGAGATGCTAATCACAATGCTGACACTGCTGAATAAGATAGAGACTGGTAACCTCTGCTGACTTCTTTACCCTCAAACCCCACAGGGTTGGGAAACTGAAGCTGTCCTTGGTCTACTTAATAGCTATGCCTTGACTTTTCCAAATGGTGTTCCTTGGCTACGCAATGGCTTTCCCAGGAATGCATGTGTTCTTCAGTTTCTCCAAGTTGCCTGCTTGGAGAAAGGGAGGGGGGGAGATGGCAAACTAGAACCATCCTCTCTCAGGACCCAGAGTTTAACCTGAAAGGCAACTCTCCCACAGTGGGTGCACCTGGACTGCAGCAGAACAATGAAAGCTGTTCTGTCCCCCAGTGGCTCAGTCCTAGCCTCTGGGTGCTGTTCATAGTTAGTTGTTTACTCGCCCAAGCTCTCCTAAGGTAACTTAACCAAGTGCCAAAGTCTGAATTGAGAGATTGAAGACATGGAAAGCCTTCCACAGGGAAGGCTGCAATCTCTCACCACCACTGCTGTTGCAGCTGCCACAGCTGGCCAGCCTCTGCCCAGACACAAACACTTGCCAATTCTTCACTGCTTTTGTCCTCCTCTTTGGGTCCAGAAGTCTTCTACTACTCCTTATGCCCTTGAGAGGATGTTTCTGGGCAGAGCCCACAAGTCAGAAATGCCTAGAATCTTGTCTCACTAATCTTATATCGCCTGGCTGAAAACAACCTGTCTCTAATCCATTATTTTGCTTCATCCCTTAAAAGTAAACTTTATTTAGACAATTAAATTAATTCTGCAGGTTTTTTTTTAAATAAAAAAATTAGATAAAAAATATAATTCAAAAAATAAAAAAGTGTGCCCCACCTATATTAAATTGCAGGCTTGTCTACAATGACAGCTCATAAAATGAGACATATGTATTTAACTAAACTAATTTTTTAACAGGACTAAAAGACTTATGAAAAAGTATAAAATAATGTACAGTAGTCAGCTTTACTACATTTGTTTTTTGTTCTGGCTTCTTTTTTTGTTTTTGTTCTTTTGGCTTCTTCACCCTGAGATAACATATAAGATTTTAATATGTAAATTTTTTTAATTTCAAAATAGACACATATGCAGAAAACTAAATTAAAAGTATTTATCTCAAAATACATGTCTGACATATTTTTAAATAACTGCCCCAGCAATAACATTACAAAAACTTTCTGAAAATACATGTCTCAATCTACAAACCATATGCTAGCAAAAAAATATGATTGAAATTTATCTTTAATTCTAAGACTGATTTAAAAAAAAAAAAAAAAAAAAAAAAAACTACAGAACCCTTAAGGGAGTTTTGGCTCAACAAAAATCGCCTGTTGACTTCACTAAAGAAAAAAACAACAAAAACAAACAAAAAAACCCCTATACAATATTAAACACTATCTACTGAGTCTATATAAATACCACAAGAAAAATTAATTCCTGAATAAAATCTTCCAGTAAGTGGAAAAATTGGTGTAGCTACAACAGAGCCTCACAAGTTGTCCTACATCCAACTAATTTTTTAAAATATTCACTGAAATTACCCAGAACTTCAGATAAGTTCTACAAATCTCTTAAATGTAAATATTATCTTAAAAACTGTGCCAAGACTATAAATAAAAATACTAATGTTCCCATTGTACAAACCTTAGCCTCCAACCCAAAACTTATAAATATTTGTAAGTAGTAAATGATTTCATTTGTTTACCTTATATACAACCCTGACTTCATCCCTGTCAATATAAAAATGCCAGATTAAACCACTGTTTATTTCTTTACCTTGGAGTAGTTTTTGAGATATATCTTCCAAATGTTATGTTCCCATAACAGACCCACCCAGACCAAGAAACTAACTCAACTGGCCTTAGACCCTCTACCCAAGATGCCTTTCCTACTTTTTCGAACCTTCCAACAGATAGCCTTTGATCTCTATAGTGACAGCCCAGCCACCTCCTGAACTCAACTATGCCATACTTTGAGTTTAAAAGAATTATGTTGCCCTACTTCCTATAACCTACATACATTCCACCTGGTACCACATTATCCTCAAGACTAAGAGGATAGCAAACTGAAAAACTCAAAAGAAAGTAGAATGGTCTCCAGAACAACCCACTTACAACCCTTACAGCAGTTAAGTTGTTTAAATGACAATTCTACATCTAGTTTTATACTCCTAAAAAAAACAAACCAACCCAAGATAAACCAGTGAACTACAGAGCTATGCAGAGATAAAAAATAAAAATTTAGTTATTATTATTATTATTATTATTATTATTTGCTCCTTGTTTTTTAATATATTTTAATTTTTTAATAAATCATAGCTGTGTACATTAATGTGATCATGGGGCACCATACACTAGTTTCATAGACCATTTGACACATTTTCATCACTCTGGTTAACATAGCCTTCCTGGCATTTTCTTAGTTATTGTGATAAGACATTCATATTCCACATTTAATATGTTTCACATATAC
>CAUYPK010009059.1:0-14660 GCA_963574355.1 Loris lydekkerianus | reverse complement strand
TGGAAGTTGGAATTTGATCAAAATTTTCTGGGTGAGTTTACTTTTGTGGTGGAGGATTATGCTGGTCTTTATGGAGGATAGGTCTGAGAATATCCTGGAGAGCTGGTTTAGTTATGGCAAATTTCTTCAACATGTGAATGTTGTGGAAGTATTTAATTTCTCTGTCATAAATGAAACTCAATTTAGCTGGGTATAGGATCCTGGGTTGAAAATTATTTTGTTTTAGGAGATTAAAAGTTGCTGACCATCCTCTTCTAGCTTGAAAGGTTTCATCAGAGAGACCTGCAGTTATTCTAATATTCTTCTCCTTGTAGGTAATGGTTTTCTTTCATCTGGCAACTTTCAGAATTTTCTCTTTCATATTAACTTTAGTGAAATTGATTATGATGTGTCTGGGGTATGTCTTATTCAGGTTAAGTTGTGCTGGGTTCTGAAACTGTCTGCTATCTGAATTTCAGAATCTCTTGGCATGTCTGGATAATTCTCCTTCATACTCTCATGGAGAAGAGATTCTTTGCCTTGTTAAGCCACTTCATCGCTTTCGGGGATCCCTATAAGATGAATATTGGTTTTCTTTGAATTATCCCAGAGCTCTCTGAGAGAGTGATCTGTTTTTTCCCTCCATTTCTCATACTCTTTGAGAGTTTGGGAGCGTTCAAAAACTTTGTCTTCAATGTCAGAAATCCTTTCTTCTTCTTTCTCCATTCTGTTACTGAGGGATTCTACTGTGTTTCTCAGATCTTTGAGGGATGCAACTTCTTGTCTCAATGTATCAAAATCTTTGGTCATTTGGTCTTTGAATTTGTTGAATTCTTGAGATAGCTTTTGGGTTACTGCTTGGAGTTCTAATTCAATCTATTTGATATCCAGATTCTGAATTTGATTTCTGACATCTCAGCTACTTGTTTGTGCATGGGATCTTGTGCTGTGTCTGCCCCATTGATCCTTGGGGGAGTTGATCTACTCTGATTATTCGTATTGCCAGAGTTTTTCTGTTGATTTCACCTCATGATTGTTTTTCACCATTGCCTCTGGCCGTCCTCAGAGTTGGGGATGTGTCCTTCCAATATTAGACCCCAGCAGGATCACTCTATTGTTGCTGGATCTTTGTAGGGAGTGACACTGTTTAGTTCCTCTGAGGTTGCTCTAGCTAGGGGGTTCCTCTGAGGTTGTTCTAGTTAGAAGCAGCTTTGGTGTGTGACACACCCAGATCCAGCAACAGGGAGAGAGGTGGTGTGCACGGTTCTGGGAGTGCCTGGCACCCAGTGACTTTGGGACAGGAGCCCAAGGACCCAGCAGTCTCTGGTCAGGAGAAGGGCTCTGCACAGAGGCAGGGAGGGCTCCAGCGAGCACGTGGCTACCAGTATCCCTGGCCAGTGTGGAGGCTGGGAGGACTCAGGAGGGAGGACACAGGGTTGTGCAGCTCCCGCAGTTCCTGGTCAGGGCATGCGGAGGCCCGGTTGGTGTGGGGTTGTGGCACAGATCTTATGGAGGTTCAGGCGGCACCAAGCCCTGGACTTTGAGGTTGCTATGAGCTGTGACACCATGGCACTCTACTCAGGGCAACAGCCCAAGTCCAGTGTGCCAAAACCATCTCACTCTGCCCCTAAGGGTTAAGCCTGTAAGGCAGGTCAGTCCCCGCCTTTAGGCTGCTCAGTCTCTAGGTTACTACAACTCGCCCTGATCCTTGCTCTGGGACCCTGAGGGCAGAGCTTGCGGGGCAGTTCTCTCACACAATGGCTCCCTGCAGCCCAGCTCAGTGGCTCTGTCTGGGGCCCCAGACAATGCCCAAAGTTCTTCACACTCCTGCTCAAGCTCTCCCCAAGGCAGTTCAACTGAGTGCCAAGTTCAAAAACACCAAAACAGTTCACAGGTAAGGCCTTTCTGGTTTGCAGTCTCACTGCAGCTTGTACTTATGGTTGCTGGTGGGATTAGGTCGATTAAACACATGCAATCACTTCCCTGTTTCCCACTGTTTTTGTCCTCTTTAGGTTCAGAAGTCCCTTGCTGACTCCCTGTATTCTCAAAGGGATGATTATAGGCAGATCCCACCAGCCAGAGATGCTTGGAGTCTTATCTCCCCAGACTCACTGTGCCCAGTTTCAGGGAAGCTGTTACTTGGCCGCCATCTTTAATCCTATTCTAGTGATTCTATTTTTATTAGTGAGAGAACACTGGTAGTCTATGCCAGGAAGTGGCATTAAAGATATATGGACTATCATTACTGGATATTTCTATACAAACACTTAAAGAGGCAAGTATCTGCATCATCACATATACATTACTTTCAAATCTCTTTGGTGAAACTAATGACCTTAATAACATTGGAATGTTGCTTCTAATGTCATTCCACAATTAAGAAGAAGAAAAGGATAAGTTCAGGGATTTAAATTCCCAGTTCAGGCTGGGGACAGTTGCTTATGCCTATAATCATAGAACTCTGGGTGGCCAGGGCAAGTGGATTGCTTGAGCTCAGGAATTCAAGATCAGCCTGAGCAAAAGTGAGACCAGATCTTTACTAAAAAATAGATAAAACTATTCTCAAGACTGTCATTGAGGTAGGTACCTGTAGTCTCAGCTACAGGAGGCTGAAGCTAGAAGATTGCTTGAGCCCAAGAGATTGAGGTTGCTGTGAGCTCTGTTTGTGCTCTGGCACTCTAACTAGGGCAACAGAGTGAGATTCTATCTCAAAATAAATAAATAAATAAATTCTCAGCTCAGGTGCTGGTGGCAAGTAGATCACAATGGCCTGCATACTTAGAAAAAGAATAGCATTTTATTTCTATTAGGATTGTGACTGTGGATATAGGTTTGCCCTCTCTGCATGGACATTTTTGCTCAAACCATCTGTGGACTTATGGAACTTCTCTAACACCATGGTATTACACACAGCATTTCTTCTGATCAAGGAAATTCACAGCAAATAAAGTGCAGCACAGGGATCATACTTATGGAATTCACTGGTCTTACTATGTTGTCCATCATCTCAACTGGCTGGCCTGCCACAGTGGTAGAATGGGCCATTTGAACACTCTGTTAATAATACTTGAAGACTCCTTTAAGTTACTGGCAACTTTACAGACTGAGACAAGTTGTTCCAGGAGTTTGTATATGTTCTGAATTAAGTCCAAGATATAGTGCTCATTCTTTCTTAGCCAAGAAGGGTGGATTGAAATATCAAGAGGTATAAATGGGAGTACACTATGTACTACTTCTCCTAGTGATTCACAGCAATGTACTTGCTTCATGTCTTGCAACTTTATGGTCTCCTAACCCAGAAGTCTTACTTGGTAGGGAGAAATACATCCATCAGGAGATAGAACAATAATTCCATTGAAATGGAAGTGAAAATTGTCACCTGGCAACTTTTGATTCCTTGTAGTATTGGGTAGAATGATCCACACTTCAAAGGAGAAATTAGAATTCTACTCCATAATGCAGGTAAATAACAATATGTCTAGACTACATCAGATCCCTTTAGGGTGTCTCAAATTACTACTAGTCCTTCTTCTTCTTTTTTTTTTTTTTTTTTTTTAGAGACAGAGTCTTGCTTTATCATCCTCAGTAAAGGGCCATAGCATCACAGCTCACAGCAACCTCCAACTCCTGGGCTTAGGTGATTCTCTTGCCTCAGCCTCCCATGTAGCTTGGACTACAGTACTAGTCCTTCTGATTAAAGTAAATGAAAACTAAAGCAACCCAAGTTAGGCAGGACTACTTATGGCCCAGTACTTTAGAAAGGAAGATTCGAGTCACCCTACCAGGTAAAGAGCCATACCTAGCTGAGATTCTTGCTGAGGATGACGGGAACATGTACTGAGTAGTGGATGAAGGTAGTTATAAATAGCTATGGCCATGTGAACAGTTACAAACAGAAGGACTTATAAATTATATTTTCCTGGGTATTTCTTCCTTGTTTTGTTATGAATATGTTCATGTGTATATATATGTAAAATGTCATAGTTTTCTTCCCTTTCATATTGCTTACCATGTAATGTATGACGATTGACTGTGTTGTGGTGTTGCTAACTTTGCATGACTTAAGTTATGAGATATCAAGAAAAGCTAACATAACCCCAAAGCTTTGTGTTCTCAACTGAGAAATGTGTTAGTATGTTTTCAGTCTATACTGTATGATTGTATCATATCAGTATGGTCTTATTATCACTTTTATTTGAAAACTATGTAAGGATTAGGGACATGTGCATGGATGCCAAGTTAGCAAAGGACACATTTATGATGATTAATTTTATGGGTCAACTTGATTGTATGCACTACAGTGCCAGGATATTTCATTAAACATTCTTCCAAATTCTCCATGAAGGTATGTTTTAGATGAGATTACCTTTAAAAGAGTATACTTTGGGCCAGGCACAGAGGCTCATACCTGTAATCTTAGCCTTCTTGGAGGCCGAGGCAGGTGAATTTCTTGAGCTCAGGAATTCAATATCAGCCTGACAAGAGTGAGACCCTGTCTCTACTGAAAATGGAAAAACTAGGTGGGCATGGTTATGGGTGCCTGTAGTCCCAGGTCCTGGGGGGGCTGAGGCAAGAGGCCCTCCTGAGCCCAAGAGACTGAGGTTGCTATGAGCTGTGACGACACCATGGCACTCTACCCAGGGCAACAGAGTGAGGCTCCTGTCTTAAAAAAAGAGAGAGGGAGTACACTTCAAACCAATTCTACAGACAAATTACCCTACATAATGTGGGTGGGCCTCATCCAATTAGTCAAAGGCCTTAATGTAACAAAGACTGACCTCTCCTGATCAAGAAAAAATTCTGCCAACAGACTGCCTTGGACTCAAGCTGTATTCTCCCCAAATTGTCTGTCTCTGTTTTTGTGCCAATACCACCCAGTTTTGATCACTATGGCAATTTAGCCTAAATCTGGAAGGGTGATACCCCTGGTTTTGTTTTTATCACTAACAATTACCTTGGCTATACAGGGTTTTTTCTGGTTCCACACAAACAAAGAATTTTTTTTTTTTTTTCAAATCTTGAAAGTATGATGGTATTTTAATGGGGATTGCATTGAATCTGTAGGTTGCTTTGGGAAATATAGAAATTTTAACAATGCTGTTTATTCCCAGGCATAAGCATGGTATGTTTTCCATTTGTTACTACATTCTGCTATTTCTTTTCTTAGGGTTTCATAAAAGATCAATAACATTAATTTCTACATAGATTCACCAATTCTAAAAAGGTCAACCACATTAATTAACTCCTAGCTAGATTAATCAAGAATGAAATGGATTAAAGGTAAGACATATCTACAGAAATAAATAGGGATTGTTCCTAACAGATAGACTAGAGATAATCAGACTTTGGGCTTTGGCAGACATTTTTTAAAAAACAAATGAGGTAAAAATAACACAAAAAAATGTTCTTCATATCTTGAGTATCAAGTTGCAATTAGAGTTTTAGAAACTTGTGTCCCCCACATGAGATTGGTATTTTCCTGATACTTGAATACTTTCTGGAAGATTAGTAGTAATATTAATAGATATGATTTATGCAAACATTGTATAATGAAGTATGTTAGGGAGATCTGCATTGCCTTGTGAGCCAGTATTTTTCAGATGATCAATATATCATGTTTGTGTAAAAAGTACAGTCAGAATGCAACAGAGATTTATGTCAGAAAATGAAAATTTTCAGGCTCGGCGCCTATATCTCAGCAGCTAGAGTGCCAGCCACATACACTGGGGCTGTTGGGTTCAAATCCAGCCCAGGCCTGCCAAACACAATGGCAACTGCAACAAAAAAAAATAGCTGGGTGTTATGCCAGGTGCCTGTAGTCCCAGGTACTTGGGAGGCTGAGGCAAGAAAATTGCTTAATCCCAAGAGTTGGAGGTTGCTGTGAGTTGTGACGCCATGGCACTCTACCCAGGGCAAACAGCTTGAGATTCTGTCTCAAAAAAAAAAAAAAGAAAGAAAGAAAATTTTCAGATGCCAGATTGCAAGTATTCATTTAAAAAAAAACATAACTCTCCTCAATGATTTATTTTTGTTTTGTGAAATGTAATTGTCATAATGATGTATTATTGCATTAAACAAAAATCAATTGTATTATTGATTTTAACAAATTAAGTAAATACTTTAAATATGTATCAATTTATTTTCTACTGTGTTAAAAATATCATAAATGTTTTTGTTTTGAGGGTTGGGGAGGAGAGAATCTACAGATTTTCATTTAGTTAAAAATAAAACCTCTGGTAACAGGAAATAGGCCGTTAACATAGCTGGCCAACATTTGAGACATCAGTATGAGACAAGGTCTTGGTCCATTCCTGGTACCCTAGATGATGCTAATAAAACAGGAAGCTTATGGTTCTGCATAGCAAATTCCAGCCGGAGACGATGACCCTAAGCCTGTATTCACAGCCTATGAAGCAGGGCACTATGACCCTAAGCCTGTACTCACAGCCTGTGAAGCAGGGCACTATTAAGTATGTAATGTTTAGGTGGAAACAGTACAAGAGCCCCTGATGGTGTGCCTCTACATGCCTGTCATTGTAGCCTGGTTATAACTCCCTTCTGCAAAGCAGCAGCAAACAGCTTTTCTACATCAACATGTTAAATCCAGCAAAGAATCTAAAAATGCTACTACACTTCACAAGCAACACAGTCCCTTTGCTACTTACTGGGTTGCTCTAACTTGTTAATTATCTGTGGACACACTCACTAGTCATTATGGGTTTTAAGTCAGGAATTTTTTTTTTTTTTAAGAGACAGAGTCTCATATTGTCACCCTTGGTAGAGTGCTGTGGCGTCACAGCTCACAGCAACCTTCAGCTCTTGGGCTTAGGCGTTTCTCTTGCCTCAGCCTCCCAAGTAGCTGGGACTGCAGGCACCCGCCACAATGCCCAGCTATTTTTGGTAGCGGTTTAGCTGGGGCCGGGTTCAAACCCACCACTCTCAGTATATGGGGCTGGCACCCTACTCACTGAGCCACAGACACTGCCCCTGGGATTTTTTTTAACCTCAAAAAGAACCCAGTAAGAAAATAACAAGGCAATCAGTAGGTAGACTGAACTATACATATATGGGGCAGTTTGGAAAATATTCAAAATAATGTGTTTGAAAATTGTTTCTAGAATTTTAAAGTAATAAATGATGATACTTTCTAAAATTATTTCAGAACAAGACAATTGATTCCTTTAACATAGACTCAAGATCAAAACAGCATACCTGTTAAGCTAAGACAGACTGTTGACTCCAAGGGTTTTGTACAATATCATAACTAACCTTTTCCCTTTGACATGCTCTGAATTTTGTTGTTTGCAGGAAGGGTGTGTGTGTGTGTGTGTGTGTGTGTGTGTGTGTGTGTATGTGTGCATGCTGTGTCCGTCAGTGTCAGTGCCTGCCTAAGTTAGGAAAACTACATTCCTTGTTCTATATTGAGAAGGATGTAAAAAGCAACATGAAATATTAGCTCTTGTTTTGTTTTAAATAACAAAATAATGTTAATTGTTCTCAGAACTGGATTTTTTTTCCTTAAAATTAAAAGTTTTTTTCTTTTGGATTTAATGAAGTATTGCTAGCTGACGCCAGTTTGAGAAGGTGAGAGAGGTGTCAGACTGATGAAAGATGTGCAGCCTAATTTAAAACCAAACCCTAAGCCCTTTCAATGAACAATGAACCATATTTTACATGTAAAAAAAAAATCATAAATGGAAGTCTCATAGACACATAATCTTGTGTCTTCAAATATTTTAAAGGGTATAAAAAGTACCAGAATACCCAACCCCCCAAAAAAATTTGAGTGCTACAGAATTATATAAATTATATTTGAAATTATGTTCTTCAATAGTCAAAAGAATGTGAGAGAATAAGTTGACATGTATTTTTTGCCACCGTTTTTGTCTCTTAAGTGCTATGTTTTCATTAAAACAAAAATACTACAGCTTATTTATTCTTCTGACACCACTTTCCCTCTTACTCATTTTAAGTCAGCAAATCTTTCCAGCTCTTTGGGCATTTGAGTAGTGTGTCAATTTTCCTTGTAAATCAGGGAGAGCTTGGACTCTCTCCACATGTGCAATTCTTCAATTTGGTTACTTTGTGCCAACTATTCACATACATGGACTGAGCACCTGAAGCAATGACAGAAGATAGTTGTAGATCTGCTGGAGCTCCGTGAAACTGCTGTTAAGTGATTCCCATTCTGGTGAAGCCCCAAATGTCCTATACTTAGCCAAGGTCACTTAATAATTCTATTGTCAATTCAGACTTCCTACCTCTGTTAAAAAAATCAAAATTTCCTGTGGAGTTTCCTAGGTATGTTGACATTGTTTAGATGGGATGCAGATACTTTGATTTTCAAGTCTTCATTTTCTAGAGTTTCCTCAGAGCGTCTTAGACTCTTCTTCATTCCACTTCTGTCAAGACTGGCAGGTATAAAGTAGAAGTTTCAGAATACTGACAATGTGGCTGATTTCCTAAGGAAAGCCTTTGAGGGTGTGGTACCTAATATCTAACATAGCTGGCCACAGATCATGAAAAAAGATCTGTTGCATGAATACGGAACCCACTGTAATAAAGAAAATGTGAGATATATGCACCATAGAATATTACTTAGCCCTGAAAAAGAATGATGTAATATCATTCACGACACCTTAGAACACAGGGATAGCAAACCAAATACCACATGTTCTCACCTGTAAAATCCAAAGTACCAATACACAGAAGCATACAGAGTGTGGTACAAAGGGTACTGGAGACTCAGAAGGGAGTGGTGGCAGGGGGTTCATGGAAGAAAAAACTACCTGTTGATACAGTATAATGAATTATTCAAGTGACAGGTACACTATAATCCCAGGCATCAACATTATACAATTTATCCATCTAACCAAAAAACACTTGTACCCGTAAATCCATCAAAATAAAAAATAAATAAAAAGAAACCAATTATGTGTCATGATCTTCATCTTATACCTTATTTCTATTAAAAATCCATTCTAGGGTGGTGCTGGGGCTCAGTGAGTAGGGCGCTGGCCCCATATACTGAGGGCGGTGTTCAAACCCAGCCTCGGCCAAACTGCAACCAAAAAATAGGTGGGTGCTGTGGCCAGCACCTATAGTCCCAGCTACTCGTGGGGTTGAGGCAAGAGAATGGGCTAAGCCCAAGAGCTGGATGTTGCTGTGAGCTGTGATGCCACGGCCTTTACGGAGGGTGACAAAATAAGACTCTGTCTCTTAAAAAAAAAAAAAAAAAATGCATTCTAAAATATTACTCATGGCCTGGGCATGGTGACTCATGCCTGTAATCCTAGCACTCCAGGAGGCTGAGACAAATAGATTGCTGGAAGTCAGGAGTTCAAGACCAGCCTGAGCAAGAGTGAGACCTCATCTCTGAAAAACTAGCTGGCCACCTTTCAACCAAAGATGCCATCTTCCAGTAATTCACCAAAATGACAAACACAAAGGGAAAGAGGAGAGGCACCCAGTACATGTTCTCTGGGCCTTTTAGAAAACATGGAGTTGTTCCTTTGGCCACATATATGTGACTCTACAAGAAAGTTGATATTGTAGACATTAAGGGAATGGGTACTGTTCAAAAAAGCATGCCACACAAATGTTACCATGGCAAAACTGAAAGAGTCTACAGTGTTACCCAGCATGCTGTTGGCATTGTTGTAAACAAACAAGTTAAGGGCAAGATTCTTGCCAAGAGGATTAATGTTTGTATTGAGCACATTAAGCACTGTAAGAGCTGAGATAGCTTCCTGAAACATGTGAAGGAGAATGATTAGAAAAAGAAGGAAGCCAAAGAGAAAGGTACCTGGGTTCAATTAAAGCACCACTGTGCTCCACCCTGAGAAGCCTACTTTGTGAGAACCAACGGAAAGGAGCCTGAGCTCCTGGAACCCATTCCCTATGAATTCATGGCATAATAAGCAAATAACATAGTACACAGGAGTACCAGTGGACCCATGTTTTTAGGTGCTGGAACCTATTTATTCCCCATGAGCTCATGACATAATAGGTGTACAGCATAGCACACAGGATAACCAATATACCCCGTATAATGGTGATATAAGGTACTGGAACCTATTTCCCATGAATTCAATCAACGCTCTGTCACATTCAATGGCAAGGTGCCTCCCTGAGCTACTGGAACCTCTTCCCAATGAATTCAGGCATAGTAGATAAAAATAATAGCCTACTGCTACTGTAAAAATGTTTCTCGTTCATTCACTAAAAGTGTGATTTTTTTTCCCCAAAGAAGTATTAAAGCAAATTTTAATGTTCCTAAACAACAACAACAACAACAACAACAACTAGCTGGGCATTGTGGCAGGCACCTGTAGTCCCAGCTATTCAGGAGTGTAAAGCAAGAGGATCACTTGAGCTCAAGAGTTTAAGGTTGCTGTGAGCTATGATGCCAGAGCACTCTACTGACAGCAACATAGTGAGACTCTGACTCAAGTAAAATAAAAAAATAAAATAAAATAAAAAGTAGGGTGGCACCTGTTGCTCAAAGGAGTAGGGCACCAGCCCCATATGCTGGAGGTGGTGGGTTCAAACCCAGAACCAGCCCAAAACTGCAAAATAAGAAAAAAATAATAAAATAAAATAAAATATTAAAATGTTACCCATTTTTTATTAATAGCTATTGATTGATTTGGGGTATTTAAATTAATTTTAGTTAAATTTAAATTTTATATCTTTAACTTTATGCCATAATATGAATTCAAACATCTAAGGAAATATAATTTTATTAGGGGCTACACACTTTCATAGATTCTAATGTAAATAAATTACTTTTATTTTTATTTATTTATTTTTTTGCAGTTTTTGGCCAGGGCTGGATTTGAACCTGCCACCTCTGGCATATGGGGCCAGCACCCTACTCCTCTAAACCACAGGTGCTGCTC
This sequence comes from Loris lydekkerianus, assembly GCA_963574355.1. Lineage (NCBI taxonomy): Eukaryota > Metazoa > Chordata > Mammalia > Primates > Lorisidae > Loris > Loris lydekkerianus. The sequence continues at coordinate 3,780 of CAUYPK010009059.1, read as the reverse complement.
TAAATAAATTACTTTTATAATTCAACATTAATTTGAAAATGTATTGACCCTCTCATGACCTAGGAAACATTTTAGAGTACTTCTCTTTTGTTAAGTGCCATAAAAAATTTCTTTGTCAATTTTATTGATGTGACACATTTTTACAATTGAACTAATCTCTAGATGTTACCAGAGAATCTTTACCAATGCTGTATTGGAGGAAATGTGGCATCTGGAGTTTGAAGTCTTTGGTTCCCAAAAGCTTTCTAGAAGTATGACCCATACGTGTGCTTTCTAAAAAATGACATCACTTATAAAGAATTCAGAAGCAGAGTTGTTCTTGTGATTTAGGGTAGTGTAACACTCCCTGATAAGTAATTCACTGAAGAAAAAGGTATGATGATAGATTTTGTCATGTCTCTTTAAATTACTCAAAAGTAATAATCTTGCTAAAGGAAGTAAACTTGTCATTTCATGTTAGGTGTTTTTGTATGTCTTAATTTATGCATTTTTAATATTACTAATGAATAATTCACTAAAATAGCTGAGCTATATCCAAAGACTGTTTGCATGCTTCATTATTCTTGTCCACGTGATAAATACATGCTCGTTGAGTAGACTAAATGTTTCTGATTTTAGTACTGATTTTAGGCAATTTGTTTTAAAAATATATCTGATCCTCTGTGACAGTGTAGGTTAAAAGATTGAAACTATAATGACACAACAGTTCCCTAGGAATTAAAATATCATAGATGCAATAAATTATTCTTGAACTAGATTTTAAAGGATAACTCTCATATCTACATGCATTTCATGGAAATGGTAATGTAAACAAATATACTATTTGAAATATTAAAAAAGTCAAAATATTCTGTATAGTTATTATTATGAACAACTTGTGATATTTCCTGCATATTATCATCTAGAGAAGCTGTATGCTGATCATTTTAATATATGACTGGATTTCATCTGTTTAACAATTGACATGAAGTTAGCAATGTTGCTTATACTATTGCTGACCACCTTTAAAAATTATGAAGTAAATCATTTATAAATATTACTAAGATAACAGGGAACAGGGAAATATACGGAAGTTTCTCTTAGACTAAAAGTATGCCGTGTGGTGCATTTTACCATCATGATATACTCTGAAGGTAACTTTAGCATAGGTAACTTTAGCATAGGGAAACTAATAAATTTGAATAAACAAAGGAGAAAAAAATATTTAATTATGAGTGGGAGCATGAGAGTAAAACTTCTAATGGCCAGTAACTAAGGTGCAGTTTTGATAAAACAAATCAAAATTAATTACTAAGATTGGTGTGCTTCAGTAACCAACACCATAGTCAATAGTATCAGTTAATACTGAACATTGCATTTTGATAATTTATAGCACTTTTCTTTTAAAATTTTTTTCTTTATTAGTAAAATTAGAATAACTAAAGGAATTGAAAATAACTAAAAGACTTACTGTAGAAAAACAACTAGCATAAAATTTTGCCAAAGCATCATTGAAAAATCATATAAATATAAATCATGCAAGCAATTATTATTGTTATACAAATAATATGATGGCATAAGTTGTAAGATATTCTTGAAATGACACCTGAATTATACATAAATAACAATGGAAAAACTGCTCTAGATATAAGTTTCATAAATCATTTTATCCTTTTTTCCTGAAAATTCTTCCTCATATCAATTAAAAAAACCAGCCATTCATCTCCTTATATCTGTATCTTAACAGATATAATGGGAATAATAGGAAATAAAAGCCTACTTACTAGCTTCTTTAATCCGAAATGGCAAAATAATTTTTATTCATGATTTGTACTATCGCAAGACAGCAAGCAGGTGTGATGGTAGGGATGATGTGAATTAAATGCTGAAACTGAAGCACAGATACTCCTCTTTATGTGGTTCTAGGCATGTGAGATGGAACAATACCTATTCAAAAAGCAAAACAACTGAGAAAGAAGGAGAGAAGTAGAGGAGCAGAAAGAAGAGAAGCTGTGGGCACCAGAATAATTAATGCTACAGGTCACAGACCTTTCTTCAATCTTTATAATTTTAAAAAAAGTATTTTTAAGATGTATCTTAGAAGAGTATAGATGAAAGTTACTAAATGCAGAATATAAATGTCTGAACACAATAACTAAAAAAATGCCATGAAGGCTATGTTAACCAGTTCAATGAAAATATTTAAAATTGTATATAAAACCAGCACATTGTACCCTATGATTGCATTAATGTACAGAGCTATGATTAACTAAAAAAAAAAAAAAAGAATAAAGAGAAAATATCACACTTAAGGAAAAAAAAAAATGTTTCTACCAGCAAATACATTACACCTATTTTCCTTTCTCCTGTGTTTTTTTTTTACATGAATATTCTTTACTTATTTGAAGAGGAAAAATGCTCAAAAAACTAAAGTAACTTAGCACTTCAAGAAGTTTCTGTCATTTAAGGTAAAGGTTTCAAACTGTGATTGGCTGAGAAAGTATTTTTTTCCTCCAAGGCTAAAAATGGTGCCTCTCATTGGCACAGGAGGTGCTGGAGGCTTGTCTTCCACTTCTCTGTGGTCAGACATGATTCAGAATTATGTTTTTTTTTTTTTTTATTAAGTCATTTGTGCATAGATTATAAATACAATTATGCCATTATGGGATTAAATATGTTGATTATTTGTACAGATTGGAGTGTTTACATCCTACTGATTAACATAGCCTTCACCTCATTTATCCAATTACAGCATTGAGATATTTGTGTTCTACACATGATACATCCAACTTGTACTTGCCCTATGCTCCATAGATGTGGTTCCCCTACAAACACTTTTTCTATTGATCCACCCCCCTCCCATCCCCTCTCTCTCCCTTCCCTCCTTCATCCTAGGCTATAGTTGTGTTTCATTTTTATGTTATTATAAATTGGTTTCACAGTAGTACTGAGTACTTTGGATATATATTTTTTCCATTTCTGAGATATTTTACTAAGAAGAATATTTCCCAGCTTCATCCACGTAAACATAAAAGAAGTAAAGTCTCCATTTTTCAATGCTGCATATTATGCCATAGTATTCCATGGTATACATATACCACAATTTATTAATCCATTCATGGGTCGATAGGCACTTGGGCTTCTTCCATGACTTGGCAATTATGAATTGAGCTGCCATGAACAATATGGTGCAAATATCTTTACTGCCAAATGATTTTTGGTCCTTTGGATATACACGTAGAAGAGGAATTGCAGGTTCAAAAGGCAGGTCTACATTTAGATCCCTGAGTGTTCTCCAAACTTCCTTCCAAAAGGACCGCACTAGCTTGCATTCCCACCAGCAGTGCAGAAGTCTTCCTTTTTCTCCACATCCACACCAACATCTGTTGTTTTGGGATTTTGTGATGTGGGCTACTCTTACTGGAGTTAGATGGTATCTCAGAGTAGTTTTGGCTTGCATTTCTCTGATGATTAAAGATGATGAGCATTTTTTCACATGCCTTTAGGCCATGCATCTGTCTTCTTTAGAGAAGCTTCTATTCATGTCTCTTGCCCACAATGAAAGGGGATCACTTGTTTTTTGCTTATTAAGAAGTTTGAGTTCTCTGTGGATTCTGGTTCTTAGACCGTTGTCAGAAGCATCTCAGAGTAGTATTTGTTTGCATTTTTCTAATGATAAAGACTGAAACAAGGTCATATTTGTGATCTATTCTTCATATGAAAGTGTGAGTGATTATAAATTGGATTCATAATAGTACTGAGTACATTGGATATTTTTTCTTCCATTCTTGAGATACTCAA
>CAUYPK010009057.1:0-35023 GCA_963574355.1 Loris lydekkerianus | reverse complement strand
AAGGAATAATTTCTATTTGTTTAAATGTACTGAGTTTAGACTTGTGACCTAAGATGTGATTGATTTTGGAGTATGTTCCGTGGGCTGATGAGAAGTATGTGTATTCAGTTTTGTTGGGATGAAATGTTCTGTAGATGTCTGCTAAATCCAAATGTTGGTTGGTTAGGTTTAAATCTAAAATTTCTTTGTTCAGCTTCTTCTTGGAGGAACTATCCAACACTGCCAAAGGAGTTTTAAAATCTCCAAGTATTATGGAGTTTTAAAATCTCCAAGTATTATGGAGGAAATCAAGATGCTTATGTCTGTTAGAGTTTGTCTTATAAATTGAGGTGCATTCTGGTTGGGTGCTTAGGTATTAACAATTGAAATCTCATCATATTGACTATTACCCTTAACAAATATGAAGTGACCATTCTTATTCTTCCTTACTTTTGTTGGTTTAAAGCCTGTTGTATCTGCAAATAGAATTGCAACACCTGCATTTTTCTGATTACCATTTGCCTGAAATATGGACGATCATCCTTTTACCCTGAGTCTATATTTATCTTTTAAGGTAAGATGAATTTTTTGCATGCAGCATATATCTGGCCTGAGTTTTTGTATCCAGTCAGCCAACCTGTGCCTCTTTAGAGGACAGTTTAAGCCATTCACATTAATGGAGAATATTGATAAGTCTGATAAAATTTTGAGTATTGAGTTTTTTGAAAGTCCAGTGGACATTTTTAATCCTTTTGCCATGGTGGAAGTTGGAGTTTGATATGGAGGATAGGTCTAAGAATATCCTGAAGAGCTGGTTTGGGTATGGCAAATTTCTTCAACATATAAATTTCATTAAAGTATTTAATTTCTCCATCAAAAATGAAACTCAGTTTAGCCAGATACAGGATCTGGGGTTGAAAGTTATTTTACTTTAGGAGATTAAAACTCGATGACCACCCTCTTCTGGCTTGAAAAGTTTCAGCAGAGAGATCTGCTGTCATTCTAATATTCTTCCCTTTGTACGCAATGGATTTCTTACATCTGGCTGCTTTTAGAATTTTCTCCTTTCTATCAACTTTAGTGAAGCAATTATGATAAGTTTGGGGGATGTCTTATTCAGATTGAGTCGTTCTGGTGTTATGAAACTGTCTGCTATCTGAATTTCAGAATCTCTTGGCATGTCTGGAAAATTCTCTTTCATAATTTCATGGAGAAGGGCCTCTGTGCCTAGCGAGGCCACTTCATCAGTTTCAGGGATTCCAATGAGGCGGATATTAGCCTTCTTCAAATTATCCCAGAACTCTCTGAGAGAATGATCCATTTTTGCTCTCCATTTGTCTTCCTCTTTGAGAGTTTGAGAGCGTTCAAAGGTTTTGTCTTCAATGTCACAAATCCTTTCTTCTGCTTGTTCCATTATGTTACTGAGGGATCCTACTGTATTTTTCAGATCTTTGAGGGCTGCACATTTTTGCTTCAGTGTGTCAAAATCTTTGGTGGCTGCAAATTCTTTCTTCAGTGCATCAAAATCTTTGGTGGTTTTGTCTTTAAATTTGTTAAATTCTTGAGATAACTTTTGAATTTCTCCTCAAATTTCTAATTCCGACTTTTGAATTGCTGCTCGAATTTCTAATTCCAAATTTTCCTCCATTTTATTAATCTTGTTTGCAATCCAAATTCTGAATTAGATTTCTGACATCTCAGCCAGCTGTTTATAATGGAACCTTCGATTACATCTGCCATGTCTTTCCTTAAGGGGGTTGATCTATTCTGGTTATTCATGTTACCAGAGTTTTTCTGCTGATTCCACCCCATGATTGTTTTAAACTGTTTGATTTTTCCCCTGGATCTTTGTTGGGGAACTGTACAGTGCTAAGGCCTGAGAAAATGGGGCCCTGTTTGGTGTGGTGGGCCTAAGTTGTTCTGTCTTGTTTTCAGCTCATTTCTGTTCTGTTGAAGTCTTAGCTGTGGAGAAATACTAGCAATTAAGTCTCCCTGCTCCCCACAGGCAACAATTGGAAAAAAAAAATCAAGCCTTCCTACAACCACACACCCAGGGCACCACTTGAATAGTCCTCGAGTGACTGGCTCAGTTCAAAAGATCCAAATTAATTGTTTCAGTCAGCACCTGTCTCAGGTGAGAGAGTGGGGCAACTGGATCACAGGGGTCTGTGACTACTCTGATATGGCTTGCTGTAGTATTGCAGGGAGTTAGGAGGAGCCACCCAGAAAATAGATCAGTCTGGGAAGATTGATGCCTCCTTCCCCACCTTGCACCTCTGTCACACCCTTACACTGAAAGCCCCGCAGGTGGCTGACACAGTTGCCTGTAGTGAACAGATATTCCAGGAGTTTGCACCTGCCTGAATCACAAGAAAATCTATTTCTGCTCTGCCAGGCTGCTGTGCTCTGCCTCTATCTAGCAGGGCGAGGTGAGGCCTGGTAACCTTGGGGGCTTGATGGAGGCTGGGGGGTGTTCACTTAGTTTCAGCCCTGCCCCTGATTGATGTTACTGACAGAACAGAACAGAACTCTGAGGCAATTTGTTTCTGTCCCTGCTAAATTCCCTTGCAGAAGAGAAGCTCTTTTGAGTTCCCAGAGCCTGCACAGTTTGTATTTGGTTACCTGTCAGTTCTAGTGTCCTATCTTCCTTTGTCTAAAGGCTGACAATTCCTTGAGGGCTGTGTGTGTCTTATGCTCAGTAAAGTGATCCTCTTTACTCACCCCTGCCCTGGGAACTTTCAGGGATTGCAAGTGCGTTTCTAGTCCCTGTGCGCCACCCAGTTGGGTACTGCCTCAGGCAAACCCTTTACTGGCGGGGTCTGCATTTCCATCCCAGATCTGTTCCATGGTGGTTGCCACCTGAGTAAATGCCCAGCCTCCTCTGGTTGCCCAGGGAGACAGGGGGTGTGGCTTCAGAATATCTGGGAGTGAACCCTATTATTGCTAATAGATGGCTCCTGCTATGTGCCTCAGAGCACTGCTGCTCCTGTGTGGTTCCCTCTCAGCTGACTATCTTCTCCTCACTCCTGTGCCCCAGAGTCAACACCAACCAGCTGCAGTTTAGGCACTGTCCAACCCCTCAAATCTGGACTCCTGTGGGACAGGCCTCCAGACCTCAGAGTGAGAGTGAAGGGGATTGCCGGGAGCTCAGAGTACAGGCAGACAATACACACAGTTTTATACATATTTATGCCTGGCAGGAGAATGTCATGGCACCCTAGTAGGGGAGGTAGGTCCAGTTTTTAGAGGGTCTCTCCCATCGAGTATAGTGTGAGGACCTTTGAACTCTGCTCGTTTGTTTGTGGGGGTACTCCAAGCTGTTCTTATGGGGGAGGGGACTCCCGTCCACTTTGTGGTAGATTTTGTACCTTTTGTTTGTATCCTTGGGTTTGCAGCTCGCCTCAGCGGGGTTGATGTGCATTCTTCAACCTTTTCTCTTGGGGCAGCTCAAATCCACCAGGTTACTTGCTAAATTTCTGTCCTTTTACTCTCCTTCTGGATGGGAGCCTCTGTGGAAAGCTGGCTTCAGTTAGCCATCTTGTTTCCATCTATAATTTCATGATAGAAACTCCCTTATGCTTTTTCTCCTCACAATTAGAGATTTTAGTCTTTAATATATCTATTTATTTTTGTTGTATCTGTCTCTCAAGGTAGCCAGTTATTTAGTTTCCTTCTCTAGAAGGAAGAGATAGGTAATTAATATCCCTTATGCTTAGGTTCATTGTTTACAGACACAAAAATAATAATTGTTATACTATCAGCCTTACCTGAGAATGAAAATCACTTGATAGTAATGATGTTCATACAATGGAATAAAACCATGTGAACAAACCTGAACCAAACTTGTATCATTTATAAGAAATACAGGATTTAAAGAAAAGTATATTTGTGATATAGAATTTATATCATCAAAGTTGGACAATTTCTACCTTCTGCATCAAATGGCACAGCAATTAAAGGGTCACATATCTGTCCCTCCTTAAAAAGAGGCCCAGAAATTTAGAGCTAAATTGTCAATAGAATACTCCTGGATAGAGAGAAAGCTGGGCTTGCCTGAAAAGAGTCTATTTTGCAAATTTGACTTGGAAAATTAAATATGTTTTAAATAATATAAAACAAAATTGTATAAACAATTTTGAAAATCTATACCCAGATTAAATAAAGTAGCACATGTTTGCACCACACACACAAACACACACACAAAACAGGTGAGATAAAATGACACCTAGGATTTGTTTCAACCTTTTAAAATAATATAGTAATGATGGGGAGAGAGTAATGAGGTAATGAGAGACTTACATGAGGTGCCAGATTGGCCTGAGTTGATGAGGCCACAGTAATGTACTTATGCAATCACATACATGTTTTCTTTGCAATGAAAGCACAGTATTAGTGTTCCTGCTTAATTCTTTTAAAGATGGCCTCCTTTCCTATATTGCATCATATTAAAACATTTTAAATTTATTTTTTAAGAATTGACATTAATGGACAGTCTTTCTTGGGGCCTCTCCTTGATTATTTTCTTTCTGTATCAATCAGAAATGTTCTTTGCAGGCATGAAGCTTTGTGTCATTACCTCTGGGATAATCTATTTCTTGTATGTCCATTTCTGGGTGACAGTCTTGTTAGTAGCTCCTGTGTGTAGGAGTCCTTTTCTGTATCAATCAGTAATGTTCTGTGCAGGTATGAAGCTTTGTGTCATTACCTCTGGGATAATCTATTTCTTGCGTGTCCATTTCTGGGTGACAGTCTTGTTAGTAGCTCTTGTGTGTAGGAGTCTTTTGTTCCAGTTTATAATTGGCTTTCTAGCTACATAGTTTTTGTCCTGAGTATTTTCCAAAGTGTTGTTCTTAGCTTCTTTCTTGAACTTTACCAGACACTCTTGCTTTTTTACCTTTTGTATTTGCTGTCTTTATGAAATAAAGTTATGACAGAATGATAGCCCTCATATCATGTTGTATTCTGAAGAGAACACTTACCCAGGCTGTGATTTTTTTTTTTTTTCTTAAACTGGAAGAGTCTCACAGCCATTGTGAATTCATAATAACTTTTCATTTGCTTCATGAAAGATCTAATTTAAATCATACTTCAACATATATTTATTGCTCAGAGGTTTGATAAATATATTCTGCTTTGAAATATATTGCTTTCTTTTTATGACATATACAATTCAGGAGAAAGCACAGAAATGTCATGATTTACTTTTTCATAAGCACTGATAAATAGTATACTTACATCTTTTATTTAATTCTTACATTCAGAAATTTCTAGGCTATCAAAAATGCTTCACTTTTTTTTGTTTGTTTTGAAACACAGTCTCACTCTGTTGCACTGGGTAGAGTGCCTTAGCATCATAGCTCACAGCATCCTAAAACACTTGGATTTGAGCAATCCTCTACTCAGCCTCCTGAGTAGGTAGGACTATAGGCACCTGCCATAACACCTGACTAATTTTAGACAGGGTCTTACTTGTCAGTTCTCACTGTGGCACCCCCATTACTGCACGCATAAACCAGCTGGGACACGGGTTAAGGTATAAGCCTACCAGATGGGGGCTTCCCATCCGTCCAGGGAGAGCCCTGAGCTACCCTTGTCAAAGCTTATTATTGAAGTATTATACAACAGATGTGAGGCCTGCATACTGGTGCTGTATGCTTAATGAGTGCTTAATGATCACTACATGCTCTGTTCCCGCAGGCTTGATTCCCACCCTACTTTACCATGAATGTCCAATGTATAACACCTGCTTGCTAACAAGCAACCAACCTTAACTCTTTAATGCATACAGCTGCGTAAGGGCTTGTCTCCTGGTAGTCAAACATCTTCATGCTGGCTTGGAGATGGTCCTGCTCCCAACACCTCCCTCAAGACCTGCTGGCTGCTTCTGTCAGCCTGGTGCTCAGTCTCCTACACTCATTCTTGCTCAGGCTGGTCTTGAACTTCTGAGCTCAAGCAATCTACCTGTCTCAGCCTCCCAGAGTGCTAGGATTACAGGGCTGAGCCACCCCGCCGGTCAAAAATGCTTCACTTTTAAGGATATTTTTCACAATCTCTTTGTCATTTAACAGGTATTTTCACCAGTCACACAGTACTTTGTAACCCACTTAAATGGTAAAATTTTATAATTTGTAAAATGAAAAATTGAACCACTTGCTATATGATGAACATCCTCATGGTACACATTTCAACCTGGATAGTGCTGAAATAGATTCTTAATACATTAGATTCCAGGGGATATATAGTTCCAGGCCAGTGTGAAAATGTACCTTTATCACACCTGGTCATAAGCCCCACACAATTGAAATAAGATCTGAAGGGAATGGAGAGCAGAGATCTGCCTCTTTTTAGGTACCTTAGGCAATCCCATAAAATAAATAAATAAATAAATAAATAAATAAATAAATAAATAACTGTGAGCAACAGACTAAGTATGGAAGCCACTATTTCCAACATTTCAAACAAAAAAAAAATCTTTTATATTAATTTTCATAAGTGTGGACAAGATTTTCATAAGTAATGTTTTTACTTCTTTGGCCCCATTGGGTTTTGTGAATTATTAAAAATACTTGTATTAACTACCTCTGTCAAAGAAGTTTAGGCCCCTCCAATCTATAATTATCCCTCTTCTACAATGTGCTTTTTGTGCTGTTTATTAAATTTAAACCTTCAGAATATTTGTATAATACAGTAAATATGAAACTTAAAATGACCAATGAATGCTGAAAACAGTTTTCTTACCTCTTCATTCTGTGTACCAGTTCTATGTATTCACAGCTGCACAGCATTTACAATAAAATGTACGTCTTGTTTTCTCTTTCACATTCTACAATTAATCAATTGATATTTTTAATAGAAAACATATTCATATGGCTTATAAGTAAAGGTACACAATTTTATAAAGTGAATATTTCCCCTGTTGTTTATTGCTCCCCATCTTCACTGACACTTATGATTACACCTATCTCTGGAGAGGAGAAGGCTACTGGTTTCTTATGTAGCCTTCCAAAAATTTCATGTGAGTAAAGTACATGTGATTTACAGACTTTTCAACACATAAATACATATTGCAACTAATAGATAGGACCTACAACTAATTAAACAGTTATATATTGAGTTATTTGTTTCCCAGTATAGCATCTCCTACATGTACTTCTGTTGCCTCTGTGAATTTGGGGCTAAATAACTTTTAACATTCATATACCTGATTACTTCTATACAGACATATTATTTGCAGACTTTTTAAACACATGTATTTTCTGTGTATTAAAACTTCGCCAGTGAGGTGAGTGGATGTATACGTGCTTCCTTCTCTATCAACTTGTGGCTAGCTTATCTAGAATTTCATATTTTGTTGCTGATTTAAGTAAAATATTTGGGTTCCTTTTATTTATTAAAAGTTTCATTACCTTTATATTGTGTATTTCTTTTCTTTGTGTTGCTCATTTATTCCCTGTACTTAGATTTTTATGAGAGCTCTAACCTAATGAGTTGTGCCTTCTTTACCATATGGAAATAATGAACTTGTGTTTGGTATTATATTTATGAGGCCTGATTATCAGTGCCCTATTTGTGCTTTCATTTGTGCATTTAATTTTCAGAATAGTTTTCCCATATCCATTCACTTACAGTCATAGCATTTGTTTCCTCATCTGTAGCACCTAACTAATTAATAGGCTTATGGAAAGCAGTTACATGCATACAATGGTATGCTAGTAAATACTTAACAACAGTTCTCTGGAGAAAAAAGAAAGCCCTGACTTATATTTTTGCCAATTTAATAGTGTAAAGCAACCCATTATCCATGTGAAACCCATGTCAAACTACCAGCATGATTTTTAGCAGCTCACAAAATTCTGAACTTTTTTTCACTCAGCTCTCACCTAGCAGAGCATGCTTTGCATAACTCATTTTTCTAATATTTTTTGTTTGTGCTTTATAACACTGTCATGATTATAGTTTTTCACATAAGTTTCTTACTCCATAGGAAATGTGTTTTTATTTAACTGATGGGATCGTAAACTGTTATCATTTCCAGAAATGTGGTAAACTATTTTAGTTTGTTTTTGTGACTAATTGATTTATTCTCCTTTAGTTTATGACGATGGACACTGTTTTACCTATTAGCCTCCGCATACCCCCACTGTAAACAGCAAGAGCTATGGAAATTGATAGCAGTCATTTCATTTCTGCAGCTATAAGCCAGGATATAACCTAAAGACTATTCAACATTTAGAACTCAGAATGAGAAATTTCTAATGATTCTTTATTATATGTACCTGTCCATTCATTTACTAATGAGAATGTTGATAAAAACATATTTTTACTATTTTGAGCAAGGGCTGACAACTAATTAAATAGTTATATATAGAGTTATTTTGTTCCCAATGTAGCACTTCATACTTATATTTTTGTTGCCTGTGTGAATTTGAGGCTAAATCACTTTTAACATTGATATGCCTGATTACTTTTATGAATGTGCAACTATTGAAAATAAATTTATTCAGAATATTAGAAGTGTCTTTGATGCATACTAATACAATTCAATGCATTTACTGAAAATATTCAATTTACCTTTATATTGTATCAACCTTCTATTGAAAAAGATATAAATTCCAATTATTGAAAATGCTATACATGTGAGAAATGTAGAAACTGCATGACCACAGATTATCAGATCAAAATTTGGACTTCATGGATTTTTAGAATTAATGTCTTCACTGTCATCTATTCTATTATGGTTGTTATCCACTCGTTAGGTCCAGATGGTGCTACATAAATATTTAGCTTGGCAATTATTTAGAAATATGTGAAATATTATAAAATCAAGATAAAAGTGGAGCATGGTAACTCAGGCCTATAATTCTAGCACTTTGGGAGGGTGAGTCAGAAGGATCGATTGAGTTCAGAAGTTCAAGATTATCCTCAGCAAGTGTGAGACCTTGTCTCTATTAAAAATAGAAAAATGAAATTGGCATTGTAGTGGAATACCTGTAGTCCCAACTGCTCGGGAGGCTGAGGTAGGAGGATCACTTGACCCCAAGAATTTGAGAATTGTATGAGCTATGCTGACATGATGGTACTCTAACACTGGCAATAGAGTAAGATTCTGTCTCAAATAAATAAATAAAAATAAATCAACATAAAGTTACTAAACTTAAATGTTAGCTTTAAAAAATTTCCAGTGAGGACTTGAGATCCAAGTCCAATAAATTATACAATTATTTGTGAAACAGACATTCTGAATTAATATAGAAGGGTTTAACTTTTCATAAGGATTCTGTTCATACTGTATGGACTTTTTGTGTTATGGACATGATTCTTAAGTAGTGCTCCATGGTTTTATTATGATCAGGGCTTTGTGGTTAGAGATTGATTTGAGATTCGTTATAAAATTCCTACAGGTGATGCCATTTAGCATTAAATTGTGATTATACATGAGTTCAACAAAATATTATGCTACTAGTTAAGATAATTATCATTTGAGAGAACACTTACAGTGAATGGATTAAGCTTTTGAATAGCCATTAACCAACAGACAGTTTAGGTCTTTGTATGAGAGTGTGTAATTGTCTCTTGGAAAACAATGCTTAGATAATATAAAATTTGGAATATATAAATTATATAAAATATATAAAATTTATTTTGCCTTAAGATATCTAGGAGATCAACATGCTTTAAGAAATTTCTACATTAGTACTGAATGAATGATTATTTTTCTATAGACAAGGCCAACTCTTAGATGAGAGCTGAGTGCATGATATCACACAAAGGACTATTTCAAAGTTATTTGGCAGCATGTTTTTACGTATGGTATTTCTAATATGGTTATATTTGAGCATAGAATTATATATCTAGTATAAAATGCCCAATTTCCTTAAAAATTCAGTTTGACAGGTACTATCTCTGACATTTCACTTTGACGCTTCTTATTTTATTTTTATTGTGAATGTACATCTTCATTTTTTCAAAGGCACATTTTGGCTTGTGATTATCTTTCAAAATTTTTTGGAGCAATTTTTGGGAAACCATAGGTAAGTCAAATTTTTTTTTTTTTTTTTTTTTTTTTTTTTTAATGAGTTATATGTGGAACCAATGCATTGCAGACAGCTCAAAATATCACCAAAGTGTTTAAGAAGGATGTGGCTAATGAACACACCATAGTTTGATGATTTGAGAATTTCTTTTCTGGAGATTTTAATCTTGAAAATGAGCCATGTGGGCAACCCAAGACCAAGGTGGATAATGAGAAGCTGAAAGCTGTAGTGGAAGCAAATCCATCTCAACCTATGTGTGGGATGAGCAGCAAGATTTGACGTTGCTACTCCAACAAAACTGGACCATTTGAAACAAATCTGCAAGTAATGAAGCTAGATAGATGGCTTCCTCACAAATGAATGAAAAGAGCATCTGAAGAGAAATTGCCTTGACAATTCTTTGCTGTCATTACATAAGGTGAACCATTTCTACATCATATTGTTATATGTGATTAAAATCAATTGTTTTGTGCAAATGTCCTTAATTTAAAAGGATGTGTGTGTGTGTGTGTGTGTGTGTGTATAGATGACTAGTAATGTGATTGCAGTATCAAATGGGAGGGCCAGTTTGAGTTCTTTGATGACTCTCCATACTTCCTTCCAAAAAGGTTGTATGAGCTTGCAGTCTCACCAGCAGTGTAAAAGTGTTCCCTTCACTCCATATCCCCACCAGCATCTTCAGTTTTGAGGCTTCGTGATGTGGGCCAATATCACCAGGGGTAGGTGATATCTCAGGGTGTTGTTATTTATTTATTTTTTTTATTGCTAGGGATTCACTGAGGGTACAAAGAACTAAGCTACACTGATTGCATTTGTTAGGGAAAGTCCCTCTTACAATTGTGTCCCACCCCAAAAATGTGTGTCACACACAGTGACCCCCACCCCCTTCCTCCTCCACTCTCTATTTTCCCTTTGTACCACCCCTTACCATGTCTTAGGTCATTAATTGTCCTCATATCAGAATTGAGTACATAGGATTCTTACTTCTCCATTCTTGTGATGCTTTACTAAGAAGAATGGGTTCCACTTCCATCCAGGTTAATACAAAAGATGTAAAGTTTCCATCTTTTTATGGCTAAATATTATTCCATGGTATACATATACCACAGCTTATTAATTCATTCCTGGGTTGGTGGGCACTTTGGATTTTTCCACATTTTGGCTATTGTAAATTGAACTGTGATAAATAGTCTAGTGCAAGTGTTCTTATGGAATAATGATTTTTTTTTTTCCTTCTGGGTAGATGCCCAGTAATGGGATTGCAGGATGAAATGGGAGGTCTAGTTTGAGTTCTTTGAATCCTCATACTTGCATACTTCCTTCCAAAAAGGTTGCACTAGTTTGGAGTCCCATCAGCAGTGTTCCCTTCTGTCCACATCCACACCAACATCTAGATTTTGAGATTTTGTGATGTGGGCCATTCTCACTGGGGTTAGATGATATATCTCAGGGTGGTTTTGATTTAGATTTCTCTGATGATTAGGGATGATGAGCTTTTTTTCAAATGTTTGTTAGCTATTTGTCTGTCTTCTTTAGAGAAGATTCTAATCATCTCTCTTGCCCATTGATATAAGGGATTGTGGACTCTTTTTATGTTTATTGCAGCTCAACTTATAACAGCCCAAATGTGGAAACAACCTAAATGTCCACGAATCCAGGAATGGATTGACAAGCTATTAATCTTTTTGGTCTCAGACTCCTGAGCTCAACTCAACTAGACCTCCCATTTGTGGAGAGAACCCTCAAAGAACTCAAACTAGACCTCCTATATGTGGTATATGTATACCATGGAATATTATTCAGCCACTAAAAAAGATGGAGACTTTACATCTTTTGTATTAACCTGGACAGAGGGGGAGTACATTATTCTTAGTGAAGCATCATAAGAATGGAGAAGCAAGAATCCAATGTATTCAATTTTTATATGAGGACAATGAATGATCTAATACAGGGTGGAGGAATGTAGGAGAAGAGAGAGGGAAGGAAGTGGGGATGGGTGGTCACAGTGTGTGACATACCTCTTGGGGGCAGAGTACAATTATAAGAGGGACTTTGACTGACAATTTCAATTGGTGCAATCTGGTTCTTTGTGTCCTCAATGAATTCCCACCAATAAAAAAAAAAATTAAAAATTGATTGTTTTTGACAGTCATCAAGCAGTTAGCACAATGGTTGGATAAACATGAACTGCTGAAACACATTCCAAAACTGACTATTCATCAAAAAAAATCAAATGATGTTTGTTTGGTGGTCCAGCATTGGTATTATCCACTACAGCTTCATGAAACTTGATGAATCAATTTTATATCTACTGCAGTTGTATATCTACTGCAACCAGTTGGAAGAAATGATTAGGATACTAGTGATCAAGCAGTTAAGACTGGCAATAGATACAGGCTAATCCTCTTGCAAGGCAACACTCCACCAGATGTCGCATAATCAACACTGTTCAAACTACAGAAGCTGGACTTGACAACTCCGTCATCCTCTGTATTCACCAGACCTTGAACCAACTGACTACCACTTCTCCTAGGTTTGAACCACTTCTTGCAAAGAAAAATATTCAGTTCTCAACAAGTGCCTTTCACAATTTCATCGCCTTTCATGCTGCAGGCTTCTTTACTACTGGCATAAACAAGCTTCTATTAACATGGCAAAACTGTGTTGATAGATTAGGTGTATACATTGACTAATTGTACTTCTTCTTGTTTGAGATATAATAAGCTAAATTTTTATTCAAAATTGTAAATTTCTTTTTTTATTTATTAATTAATTAATTTATTTTTGAGATAGAGTCTTACACTGTTGCCCGGGCTAGAATGCTGTGACATCAGCCTAGCTCACAGTAACTTCTAACTCTTGGGTCCAAGCCATCCTTTTGCCTCAGCCTCCAGAGTAGTTGGGACTACAGGTGCCTGCCACAATGCTCAGTGAATTTTTCTACTTTTAGTAGAGATGGGGTCTCCCTTTTTCTCAGGTTGGTCTCAAACTCCTAAGCTCAAACAATCCTCCCACCTCAGCATTTCAAATTGCTAGTATTATAGGAATGAGGTACTTTGCCTGGCTGAACATTTCATATTTAATGACCTAACATCTAAATATAAGACATATGACATAGACTCCATAGTTAAATACCTCCTTACATTGACCATCTCCTTAATTTGACCTAGTTTTCATAAACCAGGTGTAGGACACATTTATCTATAAGTAAAGTAGGCCTAGCTCCTTATGTGAACCACCTCTTCTGTTGACCAGCTTTTTATAGTCCCTTGGTTGGTCTACTTACAGAGGTTCTACATATTTACATTTTATATAAATACATAAAATTTTATAGGCATAAACATCTTGTAAGAAGATTTATACTTCAGTGCATTTATCTTACTCAAAGTTCACTTCATTTTAATATAAACACAAAAACAAATAATTATAGCTCTGTATCTTGGGCAAATATATATGCCATATGTATATTCAAGAAAAAAGAATATTTGGACACACCAAACCAGGGAAGAAGTCAGGCAAGCTAGTTAAATAATCACCCCTCCCAAGTCAATTGATAGCATTGATATTTTACACAATCTTTTACTACATAAAATACTGAAAAAAGCAAAGAGAAATAAATACTCATATTTTATCACATGAAAGTAGCATGGACTTTAAATAACCCAAAACAATGGGCTATGACTATGAAAAATAATGAATGAAAATAGGTAATAAGTAAATTAACTTATTAATTAACTTGAGCAAATTTTTTTTATAGCATACAAAGATGACTATATTGCAAACTAAATGTTGTGTTTCATCACTTGTTGAGGTCAAAGAAATTAGCTTTGAAATTAACAAATGTTTAAATGTTAACCCTGTTTAAGCAATGTTTTTTAATAAAATTTTAAAAATGTATCCTTCACATCAATAAGCTTTATTTGCTTGGAGCTAGAGACTCATGCACACACGTCTGCATTCCATAATACATATCCTTATGAATTCATAAATATATATTAAAAACACATATGCATATATATTATATATATTGATTGCAAATAAAGAAATATAAGCCACTGTCTTACTATTCCTTGATAGCATTTGAGATATTCATATCATAATAAAAATTTAAGTATAAATAGAAACATAAATATTCAACAGGAAAAGAAAATACTTGTTTATATAGATACATTCTAAACTGAAATAGCATCAGAACAAATGAGAATTCAAGCAATATAACTCAATGCAGAATAATCATGCAAAAATATTATAAAGTAATTCTTATCGATTTTTTTATCAAATCATAACTGTGTAAAACAATGTATTTATGGGGTACAACTTGCTGGTTTCATATGCAATTCGAACTACTTATAACAAACTGGTTAACATAGCCTTCACCGCACTTTCTTAATTATTGTGTTAAGATGTTTATATTCTACATTTAGTAGATTTGACATGTAACCTTATAAAATGGTGTGTTCTAACCATCTTACCAATATTTTTATCAATTTTTAGAAGTTTCTCAGTCAAAATTATTGCTAAATTGGTAAATAGAGAAACACTAGCAAGACATGTGTGAGACCAATGTTAACACTATCATCTTTATTAATGCTTTTGTTTTTAACTTGACATATCCCCCTTTCAATAAATGGAGTAATCTTATATGCTTATGGATAGGAGAATCCAATTGTAGTCCATAATACGGCATTTGCTGTATAATATCACCTATTTTCTTATCAATCTCTTTAAAATGCCAATCTCTTAGGGAATTATTTTTTGTGTGTGATAAACTTGATATGGGTTGGCATGACTGATCTATAACAAAAATAGTGCATTTGATTACGATTATTCTATAGTCTGTGGACAAGGTTTATTTTGTATAGCCCTCATATTAAGTTCCAAAAAAAGTAAAAAGTGAATTTGAAACACTTC
This sequence comes from Loris lydekkerianus, assembly GCA_963574355.1. NCBI lineage: Eukaryota > Metazoa > Chordata > Mammalia > Primates > Lorisidae > Loris > Loris lydekkerianus. The sequence continues at coordinate 20,099 of CAUYPK010009057.1, read as the reverse complement.
CAAAAAGTTTTGGACAAGAAATAGTAATGATATCCTTCCTCTGTGAATTCATTTACAAATTTAAATTCCATGTACGTCTCAGTCTTAAAAATTTTTTCTTTCTTGGAGTGTGTATCATATACAAGGCTCTTTATTTTTTAGAATTCATAGATGAGAATAATATAAGTAGTTTAGAGAAAGATGATTTTAAAGAGGAGCTTATTCTACCAGATGCTAAAATCATGCATACACTGTTTCTTACTAGAGGGGAGAGAGGCCCCCACACGTGAGGAGAATCATGCCATGAATCCATATTTCAAGTTGGTTCTAAGTGTTTGTAAAAAATCTTGGCTTTTAGAGCTGACGGGTAAACACAGCTATTTGTAGGGTCAAAGATTCCAGGTGGCAAATTTATTTCACATTGCTTTCCCAATCTGTAAGCTAGTTTAATCTTTTCTGATCAAAATACTTTCTTTGAGGTTGAAAAACAAATCAGTTGGAACAGAAACTTTGAAGTTGCAAAGAATACGATGATGGTAATGCTGACAGAATAAACAAGTGTAATGTCTGGGCACCCCAATCAGTTAGTAGTGAGTGAACTGAGAAAAAGGATAGACATTTGGTGAAAAAGAAAATTCTATATTGAAAATTCCCTGAAGCCTAACTCGGAGGAAGCTTTCCTGATTGCCTCTAAGCAGAATTTTTTTTTTTTTTTCATAGCATCTATTTATTCATAGGACATCTTAGGTCAATTCAATTGTATTCTCAGGACTGAGGCATGATGCTACCTCCAAATGGTGTGATGCTTCCAAATCTATTTTGGCATGATTTGAGGGCCAGATTGCTTGCACGTTTTCTCTCTCTCTCTCTCTTTCTCTCTCTCTCTCTTTCTCTCTCTCTCTCTCTCTCAGAGAGAGAGATATCACAGAGATGGGTATAGAGACAGAGATAATGATTGAGATGATAGAGACAGAGACAGAAGTGGGGATAGAGATAAAGATAGAGAAGATAGAGATAGGGACAGAGACAAGGATAGAGACAGAGATAAAGGATTAATAGGATTATATGGGGGCAAAGCTGCCAATGAGATAAACTAGGGGTTTCACCATTCTTATTGGCAGGCTGGGAATTTTCCTGGAATCAGATATATGGCTGCTTAGCTGGGTAATACCTGATCAAAAGTGCCAAAAGAAAGTACATGTAAATCTCATTTCCCTGGCTGGAAATATTCATTTCCGGTGTGAACAGCTGAAACAGCAGCTATGATTGCCTTTGGCCAACTGCATGGATGTCTCCTTTACCTTACTTTCTGGATGATTCATGATGCTGCTGCCAAGAGGAAGTATGGACGGATGGGCAAATCAAATGATACTATGATGTTGCTGCCTCCAACAGTTCATCATAAAGCTGACCTCATGATGTCCTCCTGTAGTGCACCCAGAATGAAGGATCATCCAAGCACAACCACTGATGTAGCTTACAGAATTTTGGGATATATCACATGACCACATTCAATAATTCAAAGGGACATTCAATAATAATGAATAGTAACCTTGGAGGAAGCTACATGATCATACTGTTCCATACTTTCTAATTGTCAGAGTGTTTAAAGCATAGTCTTTTTAATCTTTCCTTCCACATAAGTAAATAAAGAGGACACTTTTTTGCAAAGTTTAATGATACATCCATGTTTTCTTCATAAGGCAAAGTGAGAACAAAGCTTATCATACTGAAGCAAATTTAGGGGATACACTGGAAATTTCAAGGTTAACAACTACAGACTTGTTTCTGATGTTTTAGACAGAAAATTAGTTAATATTCTTGATTATATTTATTATTTGCTGCTTTACATTCCCAAGATCCATGGTATGGGGAATAATGAGGACTGTATAAATCTTATGAGATAATAAAAGAGGAACATCTGGACCAGCAGAGTCAGATATCTGTATCTCTCTCTCTCTCTCTCTCTCTGTCGCTACCTCGCTATCTTTCTCTATCATCCATCTCTATCTATCTCATTCTCTAGTCTATCATCTCTATCGTTATCACTATCTCTATCCCCGTCTCTGTCCCTATCTCTATCTTCTCTATCTTTATCTCTGTTTCTATCCCTACCTCTGTCTCTGTCCCTATCACTATCATCATCTCAAGCTCCAGCTCTAGTTCTGTGTGTGTGTATCAACCTCCCCATTTACATGTTAAATGTTAGGCATGGACTCCTAAGATATCGCTGGGTCTATAATTCTAGAAACTTCAGACAAAACAGGAATTAAAGGCAGATTTCAAGACAAAACCCTGAGAATATCAGGTTAGTTCAATATATCAATATTTATAAGTACTTAAAGCTATAAAATACTATGTGTCCCAAATATTTATATACACCTGGCATGGAGATCAGTATAAGAATAAGACCAGGTTCAAAGTAGTTAGCTGAAAAATCCATAGAGCATCTGTGTCTCACCTCTCTCGTGAGTATGGGCAAACTAGGCTGGTGGAAAGGTGAAGGGACCGACGATAGAATGGGTGTTCATGACTTTCATCCAGTGCCATCCCTGTTTCCCACAAGCACATCAATCCATCATCTTTGCTCTGTGTTGCCCTCTCCATTTATCAGTCAGACTCAGTTCTGCTACAGATCTTCCAGGTTCGGCATTTCTGTTGACCTAAATTTCCAGCTCTTGAACTCTGTTCATTCTTTGCTATGCAACTCGTGTTCCCCTGGGTACGATATTTTTAGACTGCCTTCCTACTTACTGACCTTTTGTCCTAGGCAGAGAAGTATCCCTTCCAACTATGGCTGGAAAGGGACATTTCTCAAATGTTTAACAGTGTAATGAGATATTCTTGAATGCAAAATTAGACAATGTTTTAATGTAGGTGGGCCAACCATGAACGTTTATAGAAAAAAACACTCAAGAAAAATTAAGGGAAAGTATTCATTTATAGCTTTTAAAGTAAACCTGCTGGGGCCTGAGCATTATGGACCACATATATGGTTTTATATTGACATAAGACTACAAATACTACTATTATATAAAAATATAATGCTAGTGCAAGTATAAATCTGGGAAAATCTTGATGCATATGTTTCTAAACTCACATTTCGCTCAGAATACCTTTTCAAACTATTCAATTTAATGAACAGTTTTCCACTAAATGAGTTTTAATATTTTATAGTTCTCATTTTTAAGAATTAGTTTTTCTTTCATCTATATAGTCTCTCATTTCTGCCTGTTTCTCTCATAGTCTTTAGAGCAAAGTGCTCAAGTCACATTTGTTGACAATATCATTCTCCTCTCATACTCACTGGAGTCCACCATGCTAACAAAGCACCCTGGACAGAGTTATCAGTGACCTCCATGTTGGTCAGTCAACTTTCCTCCTCATCTTATATGAGTACCAGAAACTTCTTTCCCCTCCTTTGCCTGGGGGGACACTACTGCTTGCATCTCCTCTTTCCTCAGTGGTAAATGTTTTGAAGTTTCCTATGATGGAGTCTCCTTCTATTCCTGATCTCAATATTGAAATACCCCAAGGGCTTAGTGTTCTAATTTTATTTGTCCTTGTACTTTAGTTGATCTCACCCATTACATTGAGAAAAACAAGCAGGAGACTAATATCTACCCTACATGCTGATAATTCCCAATGTCTCTCTCACCTTGTAATTTCCCTTGGGATTCAAAACTGCAATATCCAGCACTGACTTGATATTTCTGTTTATATGTATAGAAAATCTCCACTTGACATGACCTAAACTGAACTTTTAATATACACATATGCACAGGCTCTTATACACACACACACACACACACACACACACACACACACACACACAACTACTTTTCTGACTATCTTCTCCATCTCCCTAATTACAGTTTTATCCTTCTGGTTGTTCAGATTGTATACCTTGGAGTCAAACTTGTGCATCTCTTTCTTCAAACACTCCATCTAAATATCATCAAATTATGTAACCTATTGCTTCAAGATACCGAACCAGAACTAATCCAGGTCTTACGAATCCTGAGGCTACATTCTGGTCCGAGATGAAACATTTCTTGCCTGAATTATTAAAATAGATCTCTGAATGATTTCTAGACCCAGAACTTTCCTTCACTAGCATGCAAAATATTCTATCACATCTTACCCAAGCCAACCCTGTCTGACCCTAAATATCTCTATTCTCTTTCTACTCTAAAGTGTTAGTCATCATCTGACATAGAAGATATGGATCTCTGGGGTCAGGCCATGATAGTGAACTAGGAGCAGTCTCCATTTTCCACCCTTATGGAAAGGATCAAAAGTTGCAGGTAGAAGTTCACCTACAGATGGACTGTCTTGGAGATGGCATTGCAAATAATCAGAGAAGCAACTGGAGACACTCAAAATGAAAAAGAGAGAGTAATGTACGTGGTCAGATCAGAAGCCACAATCAACGGGTAGGAGCAGAGCAGGAGCCCAGCAGCTCTTAGCCTCTGCCGCTGCTGTGCTGCTGACATCTCACCACCTTGATGGTACTACTACTATCTTGGTGGTATGTTCACTGCCACCTGAGCAGCACCAGAGAAGTTGCTGCAGAGACATCTGGACAGAGAGAGCCCCAGCCACCACCACAACTCAACTGAAATTACCTGAGTAGTAGATGCTAGTTTTTATTTTCTAGCAATCCCCAAAGGAAACATGTTGATTTTGAAGGTAAAGATAAAACAGAATTTAACCTTCTATACTATTGCCGTGCCATGTTCAAATCTTCAGGAAAAATAATCAGTGTGTTGATGGAAATAAAGTACAACCTCTGTATGTTGACCACCCAATGGACTGTCACAAACTGGTCAACATATGGAGCTATTCAACACAAAAAACTAGGCCTATTTATTGACATGCATAAGTGGTAGATGTCTGGTCCATGAAAATTAGGTCAAGTTAAGAAGGTGGTCAAAACAGGGAAGAGGGTTATGTATAGTATCAGTATCCCCAAAATTAGAATTTTTAAGTATTATAAAACATTATCAAATATATATGCATTAAAAAATTGGTACGAATCATTACATTTATAGATTCATACTAAACAGAGAAATCAAGAAACATAAGGTACTAGAGGATTATATTCAATATAACTTACTCATAATTTCTTTAGTCAGTAAATTAATTTACTGAAGATAATAGACATGAACCCTTCTCTTCCTTTTAGAAAGCTCAATGGGAGTAACAGATAAATATTTATATTTATAATGCATTATAATTAATTACATTGTAGAAGTTTGTGGAGAATGATGAAATAGTATATCAGAGAATCAATAGTATATTAGAGAATCTTATAAATATCACAGATTCTGTGGAGTACTGAAGGGAAAATATGACTGAACCAGGTATCAGAGTGTTCAATAAAAGTGGTTTAAGCAGAGAGAGCAACAAATGGAGACGAAGGGGGTCCAGTGGGAGAGTGCACTCAAGCCCTGCAGTCGGTTGGCTCTCCTAGGGGAGGAGATGGGGTCCCAGTCTTCATATTCACAAAAAACAACTGAGAATCTGATAAAATAATACAACACCAAATTACATGTACTGTAAATACTTTATCATGTTTTAAGCACAGTAATACTGCTACTTATTTGTTGTTTTTGTTTCTATTCTGACTGAAGGGGAAAAAAGTCAAGGGGATTCTACAAAATAAATTAATAGAGTTAAAATAATTTTCAATCCATAAACTTTTCCTTAATAGTCTCATATAATTTTATTTCTATACTCTGTCTACTTGCCCTGAATCCATCATAGCTCAGAAGTACAAAGGACTCTGAGGATTAGAGTTTTGCCTTAGAATGAAATAGTTCATCATTTGTAAGATCTTTAGTATAGCATATGCTTATTATATTTGTAGGAGTATTCAGGATTCCTTAATTCCTATTTAGGACACATAAACCACATTGATGATATGTTGGGAGTCCTATGAAATGAGATTTGAAGTCACAATGTAAGAATAGTATGTACTTTCACCATAGCAGGTAAGTATATGTATACTTAAATACTTATATGCACAGAAATTTAGGAAATGGTTAAATATTAGTCCTCACTTCTACTGTGGCATCTGGCTAGTCTTGTTCATTAACATAGCCATTTTATTATGTTCCAGAGACAAGGGCGGCACCTGTGGCTCAAAGGAGTAGGGCACCAACCCCATATGCTGGAGATGGTGGGTTCAAGCCCAGCCCCTGCCAAAAACTGCAAAAAAAACTATGTTCCAGTGACAATCTTGGCCAGATTTCTCATAAATTTTTTTCTGTCTTTGTCAAACATAGATAAACCAGAATGACCATTATTTGCTAAATTTGCTCTACGTAGATAGCACATATGAATAATTTATAAATACAAAACAGTTCTTTACAATAGTAGTCTCCTTGCTTACAAATCCACATATATTTTTTAATGTCTAAGTTGAGAATGCTATGGATATAATATAATTATATATATTAATTTTATTTATACTTCCCAAGTTATGGTTCTCTCTGTATGTAAACTTATTCTATTAGAAATTCAATAGCTCCCTGTCTGGCAAACATCTTCCTAGGGATTTTCAGATAGACACTATTTAAAAGTTTTTAAAATTAGAATATTGCTTGAATATTGTAAGGGCTAAATATAAAGTTTCAGAATAACACATATGACAATGGATTTATCATAAATAATAGCAATCATTTGACTTAATTCATTGAAAATTCCTCCTTATCATTGAATAATTGTGTAAGTTACAAACATCTTTACCACGAGTTCGGTAAACATGAAACCCACCACAGGGAATTAGCTACAGATGCCTGACACAAGTTATTGTTCAGTTTTCTTGTTAAAGGCCAAGTTATTGGAATAGTTTTCATATTTACAAAAAACAACTGAGAATCTGATAAAACAATACAACACCAAATTACATGTATTGTAAATACTTTATCATGTTTTCTTTCTTTCTTTCTTTTTTCCTTTTTTTTTTTTTTTTTGTACGAAAGGTTTTTATTGGTGAGGGAGGGATGCTGCAGAGCAGCACCAAGAAGGAGAGAAAAGGAGAGAGAGAGGGGAGAAAAGAGAGAGAGAGAGGAAAGAGGGGGGGAGAGGAGAGACCGAGAGAGACAGGAAGAGACAGGAGGAGAGAGAAGAAGAGAGATAGAGAGAGAGTACTTTTTCATGTTTTCAATCACAGTAATACTGCTACTTATTTGTTGTTTTTATTTCCATTCTAAGACTGAAGGAAAAAAAGGGGGGATTCTATAAAACAAATTAATAGAGTTAAAATAATTTTCAATCAATAAAATTTTCCTTAATAGTCTCATATAATTTTATTTCTAAATAATATTTTGATTGACAGAAAAATCTTCAGAAGTTGCAGTATCATTCTTAGGCAGATATGACTTTGTTTACTGCCTGCTATACTCTCTCTTTCTCCCTCTCTTTACCCAAAGACAGTATTATAGACAGAGAGAGACAGGAAAGAAATGGAAGAAAGAAAGGGTTTAAGGGACAGCTAACAATTATTCAAATGTGAGCTACTTTCTACTTTTGTATTCTGGTAAAAGATGAGAGGTCATAATGGACTATATATACATAATCCTTATTGAAGGGGAACATTTGAAGTTTAGTCTTCATCAATGAAGTCAAATTATCTCAGAAGGTTAACATAAAAAATTAAATTTTATGGCTGTGGTTTATTTTTAAACCTTTATTAAAAATTGAAATGGAAAGTTCAGAAACATTCTGTTTTTAGAATATGACCTGGGGAACCATCTTGGGAGTTTTCCTTTAAGTAAAACTCACTAATTCTCTATGCATGTCATGGACTACTCAGGAATTGCTTCTTTAATTAGAATATTAATTTTACCATAGTTTCTAATTAACTGATATTCTTAAAAAATAAATAATCCTAGAAGTCTTATAGTAAGGTAATTTAAGATATACTTTGGGTTATATGTATAAAAAAGTTATTATTTTCATTGAGATATAACCCACAAATCTTTTGATTTACAAACATAGGTCATTTATTAACATGTATTTCGAATTAAGGAATGTATCAAGGACAAACTTACGGTATCCGTTGTGAAGCTTCAAGAAGGGTGTGACATTGACACAAACAGCTGATTTTCTCTATTTGAGTTACAAATTGTATTCCTATAACCTCCTATTCATTTCCATCTTCTGATATCCATGTGAAGTGACTAATGTTTCATAGATAAATATTAAAAATAAAATGTTAATATATTTAAAGAGAATAAATAGGAGTAGAAGCAGTGAGAAACTGTGAATGGAAATAGTTAAAAGATTTTTGGGGCATCCAAAATGTATAAGTATGTTTCAAATAAGTGGGTGTATGTAGCATAAATAAATATGTACTTATTTTTACAACACCTCCTACATGTAAGTCAATATTTATAATATTTATGTAACATGAACTGAAAGAGTATACTCATAAACAAATAGATAGCAATAACCAGATATCAGATTGGTCTAACTGTAAGATATGATATCCTCAAACACAGATCTGCAAGGCCAGGATTTGCTACAGTTTACTGGGTTTCTGAGAGCTTCTATATTTTAAGAACTATATTTCTTACTCTGAGCCCTGAACTGCTTCCCTAGACATTTACAAGGAGAAATAAACTTCTATCTTTTTAAACCCCCCCCCCAAAAAAAAGATGCTATGTTAAATCATTAGATACATAAAATTAAATGTACTGTATAGAGTTTATTGCAGTAATTTGTAGCCATCTCCTGTTGCTATTGTGATGGGCTCAAGTGTTGCAAGTGTCCACTTAAAATATTTCATGATGCAATCATCTCTTTTATCTCTATAAGAAGGTTTTTTCCTGTATTTGATTTACTAATGAATTGTTCTTTAAGTTAGCAAGAAGCTTCCAGTAAAGGACACCTTTTAGAGTTCTTTAGATAGTGTACAATGCCTCTGGCCACTCAGAGCCCCATGAGTTCTTCAGAAAGGCTTTGGGCTGGTCCACTTGCCTGCAAATAGACCTAATTCAGCCTATGAACCCTTCAAAGCTCATTACATGAGGTGTTCTATGGAAAGGATTATCAGTGCTATGGAGGAGAATCTCAAAAGAACATCTTGAAAGTCTGGGAAGATTACTCCATTGAAGAAGCCATCATCGTTACAAGGGGAAAAAAAGCCATGAAAGCCATCAAGCCTGAGATAATAAATTTCTTCCAGAGAAAACTGTTTCCAGACGTTGTACATTACTTGATGTGATATACAACAGAGCCAATCAAGGACATCATGTAAGTAACTGTGTATATGGCAAAACAAGATTAGAGGTGAAGTATTTCAAGGTATGGGTCTTGGAGGAATTGGAGAGCTAATAGATGTCATACCAGAGAAATCAACAGAAGATGACTTGATGAGGATGAGTGCTTATGCACTAGTGCCAGTGATGAAGAAGAAGACTTAGAAAGCTGTGCCAGAAAACAAATTGACATCAGACGTTCCGGCAGAAGGTTCTGATTATGCAAGACTGCTTTTGATTTCTTTTATGGCATGGATCCTGTGATATAAGCACTGAGATTAAAACAAGTGGTAGAAGAAGGATTGTTACCATATACAAACATTTTTAGAAAAATGGAATAACAAAATGTCAGACAGAATTTACAATGCATTTTTGTTCATTTACCCAAGCTCACCTGGCTCCTCTTCTCCCTCCTCCACCTCCCCCACCTCTGCTGCCCCTGCAGCAACAGAGCCAACCCCTGCTCTTCCCTCTCCGCCTCCCCTTCTCAATCTGAAGACAACAAAGATGACCTCATGATGACCCACGTTCACTTAATGAATTGTAAACCTATCTTCCTTTCCTTTTATTTTTCTTAATAGCATCTTCCTTTCTTTGCATACTTTATTTAGGCTACTATGGATATGACATACAGATTATGTTCTAATCAACTGTTTGTGTTATTCATAAAGCTTCTCATCAATAGCAGACTATTATTAGTTATGCTCTTGGAGAGTCAAAAGTTATATGCACAAGGAGACGGTGCCCCTCATCCCCATGTTCAGATGCCAAGTGTATTTTTAAAATCCTACTGTTTAATCAAACATAGTGCTGATAGCTGTTGTCCTTTTATTGCTCTTCCAATCTCCTTGAGATTGAATATTTTTCTTCATTTGCCATTAAGTTCATACTCATTTGTCCTAAGAAGAATTCATTGTTGTTGTCAATTGCTTAGCTATTATATGAACACCACCTTGCATCTGTTTCTAGCCCTTGGCAGGTGCATGGTCCCCTGTGGTCTTTGTCCAAGCCTTGTTACACATTCATGTGCTTTCTATTTTTGTTTGTTTATTTTTCCGTAGGGCTCTTTGTGCTTTGCGGGGTTTGGAGATAATTGAAATCAGTAAGAAAAACAGTGACAACAAAAAGTCTAATTCGCTCATTGATAGCTAAGAAAAATTCCTGGGAACTTATAATAATCTATATCTTTATACTTCTTTTCAACTCGGTTTATAGAGTTTGAAAGAAACATGTATGTTTAGGACTCTCTCTGACCAGTAGTGCTAAAGAAAAGTATAGCAGTGATTTAATTTCCATGAAAATTAAATTTTGTACACCAAATTCGTGTGTAAATTTAATAATAACATTCTAATAATGTTAATTACACCTTTTCTTACAAAGTGATCTTTGTGTTATAAAAACTGTTCATCAGTCATCTAAGACACATACAATGTATGAAGAGTGAAATTTATTTTGGAGTAAACATTTCCTTGCCTAGTTCAAGCCCTTAAATTTGAACAAACCTCTATGGGTTTCTATTGTTCAGCATTACAATAGATTTTATAGCATTGCTGAAAGCATTTTTGTAGTTCAGTAATAGCATTGGAGTCAGTCTCCTCATTTGAAACATAAGACATAACTCTGAAAGAGGCAGCAGCATTATCAAAATGCCCAAAATGTGAGGAGAATGCCACAAAATTGCGGCTCGAGCTTGTTTAACTCTGAAGTTTATATCCAAGTCCTCAGATTGCTCTAAGCTACTGCCAAGGAGTTTTACGTGAATACAAAACCACTAGAAGGAGCAAGATATTGCAGTGAGAAAACCACCTTGAATGCTGTTAAAGAAGATATGAATGTTATTGTTGGCGTGTTTGGGGTCAAGGTAAAAATCATTGATTTTGAAGGCAACTCATATCGAGGTTCCTGACTCGCAAAATATTTCAATAAACGAAGATTGTTTGGTAAACATTTTTGCTTAAAGTGCTTCTGCAGTGAGAATGAAAGTAATTCATTCTGCTTTATAGAAATGCATGCATTCATTCATTCATACCACGTGCTCTAGGCCAGTGGTTCTCAACCTTCCTCATACCTCCTAACCCTTTAATACAGTTCCTCATGTTGTGGTGACCTCCTACCATAAAATTATTTTCATTGCTACTTCATAACTGTAATTTTGCTACTGTTGTGAATCGTAATGTAAATATCTGATATGCAGGATGTATTTTCATTGTTACAAAGGGGTCGCAACTCACAGGTTGAGAACTGCTGCTCTAGGGACTATTCTAGGAACTGGGGATTTAGTCTTGAACACAGATAACTAATCCTATAGATTTTACTTTCTATCTAGAGATTTGCAAGAAGTCTTTAAGAACTTTTAAAGACCATAGTAAGGTACATTCTTTTATTCCTGATGTCATAAGGGAAAAATATATATTTGTGGAAAATTTAAAAATCACAGAATAATTGGATAGTATAAAGAAAAAACATCACAGTATATTTAATGAGATGGGAGACTATGACCAGCATTTACTAGAGAAGCTCCAGGTTAGATATTGGAAAATGCTATTATCTCGACTTGTTACTTAAGTATAAGAACAACCAACATCATCAAATAGGGGTTGTTAGTAGAGATGGCGTCAATTAACACAGAAACTTTGATCCTTACTGGAAACAGCCAAGAGAAAAGATAAAAGTTGTATGGGCTATAAAAATTTGGACTTTTTCTCTAAATTGAAATCACCGCTTATTTGCAAATGCAGTAAGTTTTAGTAGTCTTACATAAATATTTTTATTATTTTTTTTGTTTGGGAAGAATAATACCTGCTTTTCATTGCATCCATATAGATACATAATTACAAAACTTTATAATTATTTTTTCTACTTTAAAAAAATCAGTATTCATATCACTATATGATTGTAATACTAACCATCAACATTTTTTTTTTTTTATTTCTTGCCTTGGATCAACTAGAGTTACTTGTAAGTTGGAAACTTTTATTGAGTAATAATGGTATACAACTTTGAGAAATATGCTAAAATACAAAAAGCTGCCAAGAAATATTTATCTTGTATTTGTTATTTTCATATTGACAATTCATTTTTCAAATTATTGTTTTTATCCTTTTTGTTCTCTTTTTGAACTAATAATAACTTTCCGACCTGTCATATGTTCTATTATAGATAATGTCTTTTGCACATAATTCAGCTAATTTTGCCCCTATCTCTGTCTTATATCAGAGAATTGTCCAGATTTAGCCTTATCACAATTATGTGAGAATTTGTACTCATAAAATCTATGCTTTCACAGTTGTCCCCACTCACCTAGATCTCCTTACATATATCCTATATTCAGGTGATATTTTTGACATTCTCTGATTCTAAAAATATCAAAGTTCTTTTAACAAGAAAATAGAGTGGGAAGGAGTCTGTGATAAATGTAAGGTATTAGGTCACTGCAAGCCTTTGCTTTATTTTACTATCTTTTGTCCCTTGCATAAATTTGATGAATTTTAGTTTGGTTTACATATTGTTAACCAAGAAGAGGCAAAAAATCAGACCACAAAGCAGTAAGACATGGCATTTATTGAGATAAAAAGAACTGTAATTCAGGAGACACAGATTCGGTTATAAGCCAAATCATTTTATGGAGAGAGGGAGGGGCATGGAGTGTTTTTAAAGGAAGCAAAGGGAGATTACACCATTGTTTTGTGAGAATTATTATCAGTGGAAGTGGCTGGCTTAGAACATGACTACATAGACCCTGAGTCCATAGTTAGTTGTTTGTTGCTTCTGAGTAGCTGCAGCATTGGCAAAAATCCACCCGTTTTCCAGGGATGCTGTGGTTCTTGCAGTTTGGACCAGTTCAGAAGTTAAAGGTAAGCTCCTGGGTTTTTTTTCTTTTGGTGAGGCATAAGTCATTCTTAGAATGCCTTCCTGACTTCATTTTAGAACTCTGAACTCTAGTGATGCCACCCTGTAGATGTCATTTTACATTAGTAAAAAATAGTATGGAAAATTGGCTCAAGAATTAGCGGCAATTAATCGTGTAGCCATAAAACTATTGTGGTCCATTTGTTCAGTAATTGTTCAAACTGTTAAGGCAATATATAATCTAGGTGGCAAGGATACAGTGATGAATAACATATAACTTTTAATTTCCAGGAACACAGGTCTAGCGTCTAGTACAAATAAATAATTAAAACATGATGTAAAAACTGCTACTAACATACTAACATATGGAAGGGTATGGTATTTTTCTCTATGTTTCAGATGGAGACCATAGCATGTAATTTGGAGATTGAAGATAGTTTTCAGTTTACTGTGAAGATAAAAAAAATATGACCCATTCAGACATCAGGAGGGACATTTACAGAGGCACTGAAGTAGATTAGAGTGTAATTGAATTTGATTTTTAGATGGGAAATTAGGAGAGACTGATCTTGCTGAATAGATAGACTGCAGCAAATGTTAATGGACTTTTTACGCCATGTTAATTTATTTGGATTTTGGAAATGTAAATTTGATAGATTTGTAGGGAAAAAAATGGGACATTTAACAATAAAAATGTGAGGTAGATTTTCTAAAATGTAAACTTATAATAAATTTTCCATTCAGTATTTATAATTAAATGATAAACGATTTACATGTTTAAAAATAATACTAACCATCATAGCCAAGATACTAAACAATAAATTTGTTCAATAAGTGAAATTAAATATACAAATTTTTGTGTTTTCCAACATTGGTTTTCACTATTGGAGAAATAACACATGGTAGTTTACCTATCAATTGGAAAATAAAAACATATTGGAAAGATATTCGCACCAGATTATTCATTGCAGCTCAATTCATAATATCTAAGTCATGGAAGAAGCCCAAGTGTCCATTGACTCATGAATGGATTAACAAATTATGGTATATGTATATCATGGAATATTATGCAGCCTTAAAAAAGATGGAAACTTTACCTCTTTTATGTTTACATGGATGGAGCTAACCTTCTTAGTAAAGTATCTCAAGACTGAAAGAAAAAGCATCCCATGTACTCAGTACTGTTATGAAACCAATTTACATAACTCACACTTTCATATGAAGAATAGATCACAACTATGGCCCAGGATGAAGGTGAGAGGAGGGGGGATGGGAAGTGAGTGGGGAGGTCAGATTGAGGGAGGGTGAATGGGGAATCACACCAATGGAGCACAATGCAAGGGTACATGTCGGATCTATTTGTATAGAGTATAAATGTCTTAACACAATAACTAAATAAATGAGATGAGGTATATATTAACCAGAGTGATGTAAGCATTCCTAATTCTGTATGAAATCAGCACATTGTACCCCCTAAATGCATTAGCATATACATGATCTGTGTGTTTATGATTTAATAAAATAAAATAAAAAATAAAAACATACTGGCATTTTCCAATGATTTTTTTAAAGTAAAATTTCCTCTCTCAAGTTAAAAAAAAAAAAAAAAAAAATATATATATATATATATATATATATGCAAAATGAGCAAACACCCACTAAAACTACTTAGCATTTGAGATGAGATGTATAATCCATAACAAAAACTTTGAAAATTATTGTGCATAGAAAGAGTATTTTATTATGAACTCTTTGCACATCCTCATTTTTATATACACAAATGATAAAGAAAAGGGTGAAACTTCCAAATAATTAAAGAGCACATATTAGGTTACTAAAAATACTTAGGTCATCCTATGAAAATCAGAAAGAAAGAACACATGTCTAAGTGTGAGAAAACCAAACAAATCTTTTGCTCTGCTTTTTTTTTTTTTTTTCACAAAGCATTTAATGTTAAAAAAAGAGTGATTTCTGGAATATACTGAGGAAGAAAAATAGTCTTAAATGTATAATGAATCAGAGATATTTTTTCTATATATTCTTTCAAAAAATAATTCTTAACATTACTTTCAATGTAACATTATTCCAGCTAACCAAAGAAACAATTAAAGCCAATATATCAGAAATGGCGAAGGCATAGTATAAAAATGTGGCAAAGAGAATTGGATTTATAAAATTATAGAATAAAGACTCCAAAATTTTTGAGATAATACTATTTAAATAATATAAATATTACAGATTTTTTAAAAGTTGTAATTAAAAATAGTGATATTAAATATATTATGATATCTTAGTACAACTATTTCTAAAGCTTTATTATACAATTTGGAAGTCTGAAGTTTTAAGGATAGTAAAATGAAATGAAATAACACTTTATTGCTAAAAGTAGTGAAAAAATAGAGACTTGTAATAATTAAATTTATAGCAGGAAAAGTTAAAGAAAATACTAAAATAATCTATGTATCTTTATGCTGCAAGTAAGAAAAATAAACGAAGTAAACAGTAAGATCTAGAAAGCAAATATATGGGATTTCCACTTTCAGTTAGAAAGGACATAGTTCTCTTAAGATATTCTTTATGAACCTTCTACAGCACACCAGATAGGCTGCAAAGTCATAGGTATTAAAAAAAAAAAAAAAAAAAAAAAAACCCTTTGTTGTTGCTATGGCAGCTGAAGTCTTTGTCATAAAATCTTTCCCCAGTCCAACATCATCATGAGTTTTCCCCATACTTTCTTCTAAGATTTTTATCGTTTCATGTCTTACATTTAAATCTCTTATCCTTCTTGAGTCAATTTTTGTAAGGGGTGGAAAAAGAGAAAAAAAAAAAAACCTTGCAAATCTTATGTCACAGTAATCTCCAGATTATAATAGGCTCTTCCCCCTATTTGCAGTAATCTCTTTTATCAACCTAACAGGAGTTCCTTTGAACAATGTCTCTCAATATAAAGAAAAACAAATCTATCAATCATACAAAAAAAATAGAGAGCTAAAAATGTCAAATACCTAAATGAACCAAATTTCCAAAAGTGGCATGTTTTTCCTAAAAGAGAAGCTAGAGACTCATTTTATTCTGAAGAGCAACATGCAGAAGAGAAATCTGTTATATATGGGGACAAGAAAAAGAAGGTCAACTTCTTTCTTTTTTTTTTCCCCCTTTTTTTTTTTAAATTAAATCATAGCTGTGTACATTGATATGATCATGGGGCATCATATACTAGCTTCATAGACCATTTGACACATTTTCATCACAATGGTTAACATAGCCTTCCTGGCATTTTCTTAGTTACTGTGCTAAGACATTACATTCCACATTTACTAAGTTTTGCATATACCCTTGTAGGATGCGCCGCAGGTGTAATCCCACCAATACCCCTCCCTCCACCCACCTCCCCCCTCCCTCCCTTCTCTTTCCTCCTTCCCCCTATTCTTAGGTTGTATCTGTGTTATAGCTTTCATATGAAAGCCCTAAATTAGTTTCATAGTAGGTCACTTCTATCTATGGTCATATTTATTTTTATTTTGAAAAATATTTTAATCTAAACAAAATTGTCAAATAATAGCATAAATATCTTTTTAAAGAACTATTTTGAAGCTATTTTACTCCATCCAGAAAAATAATTAATTTATGATGTATCACAGAACTAAATTAAAGCCCCAGTCATAACACCTATCATGGAGATAACACAGGATAATTTGTTTGCAGTGTTAAAATGAGTATAGATTTATTGGACAAGATACAAAAAGCCCCAGTATTGTTTATAAGAAAAACCATAAATTTGTCTTTATCAAATTTTTAAAAAATTATTGATTAAAAGTGATCATTAAAATGAATAGGGAGGGGGCGGAGCATGATGGCGGACAGTATGGACGTGTAGCCCACCTCTCCCGAGCCATCAGGAGAGAAGAAGGGGTGTCTGGACTTTCCCAGACTGTGGATTATTGGTGTGAGACGCTCAGATGGAGACACTCAGAGAGGTGGCAAACTGCTACATCTGGGAGGTAATTGGGAACCACAGACCCTGCCGTGGAGATTCTTCCCTGCCCAGCCGAGCGGCTGGCAGGCCCCTCCCTTGCGGAAGACAGAAGCTTACAGACACTGATAAAATCAAATTAATAGATATTTAATCCTGATCTGAGAGGGCATCTGAAAGGAGAGCCGCTCAAAACTACGGGGAACCGGGCAATCTGCTGGACAGTGGAAGGGAGCTCGCCAGGGAAACAGACATTTTGAACTACAGGCGGGCACCCTTTCCCAGACCAGCAGGGATTGAGTGAAACCACAACATTCCTGCTGGGGAAGGGGGGGGGGGGGTTGGCGGTTCAGGCTGCACTGCTAACTGGCTGGTCCCGATGGGAAAGGGCTATTTTGAATCATAAAACTCAGAATTAGGTCCCCGAGTCCTCCTGCTGAGCAAGCTGGGTCTCGCCACCCAAGCCGCGCCAGCGTGCGACCAAGCTCCCACCCAGCGGGGAACAAAGCAAGTCGTGTGACCCAGGTCCAGCCCAGCAGTGAACAGAGAAGGACCCCCCCAAGCTGATTATAGTCGCCAGCTTCCAGAAGAACCTGGGAGCAGAGTGGAATAATTTGAGAAGCGTGGACTCCTACACTGAGTGGGAGGGTTAGTCGCAAGTGCTGTCTGGAGCAAAATAGCTGAGATTTAACATTGCTTGGGTCACAAACTTTTACAGAAACTCCAAAATGGCAATAGGCCATGGAAGGTGGTTGTCATGGTAACCGTATAAACTGTGAATCAGGTATAGGCCTGGGAACTGCACCGGAGCCTGGAAACTGCACCAGAGCCACCTGGTGTCCGGAAAGTATATAGCAGTTTGATTGTATTCCTAGGGAAACTGAAGATTGCATCATACATACGGAGGTGTATTTCCACATACAAGAAAGGCTTTTTTGTAGACAGTACCTTTCTTTTTTTTGTTGTTGTAGTTGTTGTTTTGTTTGTTTTGTTTTGCTTTTTTGCTGTTTTCTTTTTTGTTTGTTTTTTGTTTTTTGTTTTTTTGTTTTGTGTGTTTGTTTTTGTTCTTGTGCCCTGTTTTTTCCACACCATTTACTTGGAGGAGCTTTTGTTGATTTATTATTACTTTTTAAATATATATATATATTTTTTTTTATTTCTATATTTTCTAATTTTAATCTCACCTTTCTTCTCTTTTAACTTTTCTATAAACACCACTTTTTTACCTTTTTCAAAAAAAAATATTGTACAACTATCACTACTTTTATTGCAGTTGTTTTTGTGTTGCTGGTGTCTTGGGTGTTGTCTGTACGTCTATGTGACTCCATCTATTTCTGTGTCTATGGCCTAATGTGTCTGGTAGCTTTTGTGTCTGTCTATTTACTCATTTGCTGTCAATGAGCGCAGTGTTCCAACCTGCAGCTCTGAGCTCGAAGCACTCCTTTCCACTCTCACTCTGAGGGCTGGATTCCACTCTCACTCTGAGGTCTGGAGGACTGCCCCCAAGGAGTCTAGATTCTGGGGTGACTGCTCAAGAGGAGTAAACAGGACCTGGACTGCAGATGGACAGTGCCGATTCTGCAGCACAGGAGTGAGGAGACGACGGTTGGCTAAGAAGGAATAAGGAAGGAGCAGTGGTGCCCCAAAGTGCAGAGCAGCAGCTGTCTTTAGCATTAGCAAGGCCCACTCCCAGATATCCTGTGGCCACTCCTCCTGTTTCCCTGAGCAATCAGATGAGGTGGGCATCTTCGCAGATGGCAAACACCACGGATCAGACCTGGGACTGAAATACAGGCCCCGTGAGTAAAGGGTCTTCCAGAGACAGTACTGGCTTGGGTGGAGTGTGGGGACTAGAAAACGCACTCCCAGAGCTGGGAAACTCCCAGGGTGAGGCTGATCCTAAAGACTGCTCTACTGAGCCTAAGACACACCTGGCCATCAGGGGATTATCAGCCTAAAGACAAAAGAGGCCAATAGGCTACAGCTGACATCTAACTGTGCTACAAATACAAACCAGCAGCAGTAAAGACAGGACCTGAAGTACAGGTTCTGGAAACTCAAGTCAGCCTCTCCTCTGCAGAGGAATTCAGCAGGGGCTCTGCAGAGACATAAATAAACTCCCAAAGGTAATTTTGTTCAGCCAGTAACATAAATTAAGGGTAGGGGTGGAACTGAGTGAACACTCCTAGTCCCCATCAAGTGCCTGAAGCTGACAGGCCTCACCACCCCCTACGGGATAGAGGCCAAGAGCAGTGGCTAGGAAAAGCAGATACAGACTTCCCCGGGATTTAGGCAGGTGCAAACCTCTGGAGTATCTGCTCACTGCAGACAACTGACTGGGTCACAGCCTTGTGGGGCCAGCAGCGACTGGGTGAGAAAGAGCTGCAAGGTGGGGAAGGAGGCATCAACCTTCCCAGACTGATCTATTTGCTGGGTGGCTCCTCTGGATTCCAGGAAGCACAAGAGTAAACCATACTAGAGCAGACACCAGGCCCCTGTAATCCAGTTCCCAGAGACCTCTTAAACTCTCCAACCCGAGACAGGTGCTGACTGAGACAATCGATCTGGACCTTTTGAACTGAGCCAATCGCCTGAGGACTGTTCAGGTGATATCCTGACTGCGTGGCTGTAGGAAGTTTGATTCTCATTTTCCAATTATTGCCTGAGGTGGGTGGGGAGACTTAATTAGTGGTATTCCTCCACAGCTCAGTCCTCTACCCAATGTAACTATTTCACAAGGGCCGAACAGAAACCAGCTGAAAACAAGACAGAACCATTTAGCCCCACCACACCAAACAAGGCCCCAGTTTCTCAGGCCACAGTACTGTACGGGTACTCAACAAACCTCCGGGGGGGGGGTGAAATCAAAGGGAATAAAATAATCATGGGGCGGAATCAGCAGAAAAACTCCGGTAACATGAATAACCAGAATAGATCAACCCCCCCCCCCCCAAGGAAAGATACGGTAGAGGTAATTGAAGATCCCATTCACAAACAACTGGCTGAGATGTTAGAAATCGAATTCAGAA
>CAUYPK010009056.1:0-15167 GCA_963574355.1 Loris lydekkerianus | reverse complement strand
CTTAAAAAGTGGGATGAGGTGGGATTCCCTCCTTCTTAAAAATGTTTCTAGAGCTACTAAAAAACTTGCATTTACAAAATAGTTGATAAAAATATTCCTCTGGATTGTACAAGAAGGGAGACAGGGACCACTGATAAGACATGGTGCATGATGTTAATCAGACTCGGCTTCTTTCTCTCCTGCTTCGTCAGCAGCTGGATTCTCCTCAGTTTTAGTTTCTCCGTTTTCTGCTGGTAAATCTTCTTTAGTTTCTTGGTTAGCCACTCCGGCCTGCTTTCCCTTTGCTCCTCTTTTCCCTTTTGGTTGCACTTTTTTGTCTGAAGATTTTGTCTGAGCAGGTTTAGCTGACAACTGCGCCGACCTCCTCTTGGGCTCTTCCTTCCCCGCTCCTTCGGCAGAGCTGACCTTCCTTTTGGGCATCTTGGTGGCGGGCAGGGCGTGTGCCCGGTGCCTGCGGGCCGCAGGGCGGCAGAGAGCCTTCACGAAGCTGCGCTGCCTGGCCTCTGCCTCCTTCCGCCACCCGAGCTGCTGAGACCCGCCGATTTTTGCCTTTTCTATGCTTGATATTGGTAAATTGTCTCCTTTTCCCTTCCTTGACCAGTCTAAGTAGGTGATTATCAATTTTATTGATTTTTCTAAGAAGCAACTTTGTTGACTTTCTGTTGACTTCTGCTATTGTATTTATTATTTCCTTCTCTTATACTTGGGTTTATTTACTGTTTTTTCCCTAGTTTCTTGAGTTGGAGGCTTAAATTAGTGATTTTCAATCTGGTTATTTTCAAATATATGTATTTAAAGCTATTAATATTCCTCAAAACACTCCTTGTTGCATACTACAAGTTTGGCTTCTTGTATTTTCTTTATGTTTCAGCTCAAAATATTTTCTAATTCCCATTGTGATTTCTTCCTTGACTTGCGGGTTTATTCGAGATGCGTTGCTTTTTTATTTGATATGTACCTTTCTGTTGTGGGGCACTCATTTAATCTCATAGTGGTAAAAGCACATATAATGTATGATCTAAATCATTTGAATGTTGTGGAGATTTGTTATATGACCCTAGGATATGGTCTATAGTATGGTCTCTGATACGTGTCTTATGTCCCTTCTTTATATGGATACAGACACAGTGACATGTTGAAATTTCCCATATTTCTCACTGTGTGATGGTTAATTTTATGTGTCAACTTGACTAGGATACATGATACCCAGATATTTGGTTAAATACTATTTCTGGGTATGTCTGTGTGAGTGTTTCTGAATCAGATTAATATTTGAAGGGGTAGACTGAGCAAAGCAAATTGTCTCTTCTACTGTATGTGGACTTCATCCAACCTATCAAAGGCCTCAGTTGAATTAAAGACTAAGAGGCCAGGCAGATTGTTTGAGGTAAGGAGATCGAGACCCATCTGAGCAACATAGTGAGATGATTGCTTGAGCCCAGAAGTTCAAGGCTGCAGCAAGCTATGACCACACTACTGCACTCCAGCCTGGGTGACAGAGTAAGAAACGAACAAAACAACAAACAAACAAGCAAACAAAGACCCCTAAGTGAGAATTCTTTTTCTGTCTTCAATCTGGAACGAGGTGGTCTTCTACCTTTGAACTCACACTGAGACTGGAACTTACACCAGCAGCACTTTTGTATCTGGACTTTTCAGCCTCTGCAGTTGCATGGATCAACTCCTTATAATACATCTTTTTCTCTCTCTTTCTCTGTGTACACACACACACATCCGATTGGTTCTGTTTTTCTAGGGAACTCTAATGCAACATTCACTTTTTTAAAGCTAAGTCTTTGCTAACTTCTAAATCTGGAACTTCTTTTTTTCCCCCCCTGTGACAGAGTCTCACTATGTTGCCCTCAGTAGAGTGCCATGATTATATAGCTCACAGCAGCCTCAAACACTTGGGCTTAAGCGATTTTCTTCCCTCAGCCTCCCAAGTAGCTGGGAGTACAGGTGCTCACCACAATGCCCGAATTTTTTTTGTTTTTGTTGTCATTATTGTTTAGCAAGCCCTGGCTGGGTTTGAACCCACCAAACCCGGTGCATGTGGCCAGCGCCCTAACCACTGAGTGATGGAGGCCAAGCCTAAATCGGAACTTCTACTGATCTATTTCTATTGACTAGTTTTTCTCTCAATTATCTGTAACTTTTGCCTGATTTTATACTTGCCTAGTAATTCTTCTTCTTCTTCTTCTAGACATTGTGGATTATAAATTGTAGAGGTTCTTCCTTAAAAGACTTCTAATTGTTAATGACAATTAAGGTCACGGTGGGGGTGGAGGAAGGGGAGAGCAGAGAGAGAAAGAAGGAGGGAGAGGTGGGGAAAGGAAGAGCAGAGAGAGGGAAGGAAGGAGGGGGGTGGGATCTTGATGTGTGCCACACCTTTTGGGGGCAAGACACGATTGCAAGAATGACTGCCTAACACATGCAATCAGTGTAATCTGGCTTATTGTACCCTCAATGAATCCCCAACAATAAAAAAAAAAAAAAGACTTCTAATTGTTTTCTGGTGGACAGTTCATTTATCCAGGGTTACCTTACTCTTGTCAACGTTTTTTTTTTGATTTGATAGGCTGCTTTGCTCTCAGATTTGCTGCTACTGCTGGGACATAGTCCGTATACTTGAGGTATAGTCTTTGTGGTCCCTCTGAGATATGTGATGAGCTGAATGCCTGTGGTTGTAACTCAGGTGTCTCTGTGCCTGATAGCTAGCCTTCTTCCCATCTATGTGTCACCTCTGAAAACCCTGCTGAGCTTTTCTATGTTCCAGGGGTTACTCTCTGATGGGTCTTCAGAGTGTGGTTCAGTTCATATTCAATAAGAGAGCTGACCTAGAAGCAGGAGAGAATATTCATACAGATTTTTGAAGGTTTGTTTCTATGCTGTCCTTTCTGAACCCTGCCTCCAAATCCAAGTATCTGTCACAGTGCTGATCTCCTGCTTAGCAAAAATGCAACTGTCTCTTTGGTTTCATTTTCCTAAATGATGGTTTAGAAAACAGATACAGGGAAGAAGCTAGATCAAAAATGTGGCTCACTAATGTGTTTCCCTTTGCTCAAGGGTAATGACCTGGAGATAGTTGCCATTTGATGCCTTTAAACAGTTGCTGGATGTATCTGTTAAGTTTAAGTTGCTTACAGTGTGGGGAAGTCTGATGTTAGCTATTATGAATAGAAAGGGCAGAGTGTATCTAGTTATTTTTATTTCATATTTGAATATTATGTTATCATTTTCCTCTATTTCATCAGGGATTTGTTGGTGTAAAATTCTTGGATTAATTTGATATAAATTTACATGAATATATATTAATTTACATGGTAATTTTTTTTATAAGATTATTTTCAATATTTACCATCTAGTGTGGTTGCTATCTACACAGAAGTTTATTGGCCATGTATCTGCCCTTGGCTCTGAATTGCTTTTAGTTTTTTGGTCTATTTTCTTATTATATTTTTCTATTTCTTTACTGACCTTTAGGTGCATTTTGTGTATTAAGCAAATTAGTCTTTTCTCTATTCATACTGCTAAATCTTGTGCTTTGTCATTTGTCTTGTGTACACGAAGGAATGCTATTATGTTTATCTAACATTTCCTTTTTCTCTTGAGCACACAATTGAGCTACAATTTATCAGCCTCCCTTGGGGTTAGATGGGTCATGGAATTGAGTGCTAATCAGTGGAATATGGACACAGGCAGTCCCTGAGTTACAAACATCCGACTTAGATACAATTCACACTCATGAATGGAGTCTTTTACGGGTAATAGGTAAATATGCCTGTACCAACTTACATACACATTCAACCTAAGAGCAAATCTATCTCGTTTGTAACCTGGGGACTGCCTTTACACAACTTCCAGGTCTCACGTTAAAGCTTCTCATGTTCTCCTTTTCACTTTTTTCTCTTCCGTACCCAGGCACAAAATATCCTATGGCGGGCTCTGCGCCTGGGGGTTGCTGAAGGTTCCAGATGGAAGGAACTAGGTCAGTGATTACCTGGTGAGCAGAGAGTATCTGCTCCCCTGTACTGGACAGCGCCTTTAGCAAGAAATAAACAGCTACCCTAGAAGCCACTGGCAAATACACATTTTGCCTTAGTTGATGGTACTTCTTTTGTATTAGAAATTGTTTTATATTTCAATGCAACCAAATTTTTAATCTCTCTTCCTGCTTTCTTCCTGGCTTTCGTGACACACTTAATGAGAGTTTCTAAATGTCTTGTTG
Source organism: Loris lydekkerianus (assembly GCA_963574355.1). Taxonomy (NCBI): domain Eukaryota; kingdom Metazoa; phylum Chordata; class Mammalia; order Primates; family Lorisidae; genus Loris; species Loris lydekkerianus. Next base: position 10,939 of record CAUYPK010009056.1, on the reverse strand, counting down.
TCAGATTGCCAATTTCACTTTTTAAAAACAATACAGGGAAATGCTTAACTCTCAATAGCCTTCCAAGAATTGGACTTTCTTATTTTTTTCCAGTTGTTGGGAGGAAAAAAAATCTCATTTATTTGGTCACTAGTGAATCTGAAAATCTTTATATGTCCAGTATTTAATGGCCATTTGTATATATACCACACATTGCTGCAATGGACGGAAGACCTTTGTCCCCTCAAATTCATATTTTGAAATCCTAACCCCTGAGGTGGTGGTTTTAGGAGATGGAGGCTTTGGGAGGTGATTAGATCACAAGGGTAGAGCCTTCACAATTGGGATTGTGTTCTTGTAAGAGAGACTTCAGAGGGCTAGCCAGCCCCTTCACCATGTAAAGACCCAGCGGGAAGGCACCACCTATGAAGCAGCCGGCAGGCCCTCTCCAGACATTGGGTCTGCTGGTGTCTTGATCTTAGATTTCACAGCCTCCAGAACTATGAGGAATAAATTTCTGTTGTTAATAAGCCACCCAGTTAATGGTATTTTGCTATAACACCCTAAATAAACTAAGACAATTGCCTATTAATGTCCTTTTCTCTCTCTTAAATGAGATTTTTTTCTTATAGATTTATAAGCTCTCTTTATATAAATTGAAGGTAATTCCAGTTATTTCTTATTCTATAACAAACTATTCCAAAATGTAGTGGCTTAAAATAACCCTCATTTTATTACAGCTCATGATTTTGTAGGGTAGGAATTCAAACAGAGCTTGGCTGGTGGTTCTTTTGCTCCAAGGGGCATTGACTGGGGACACTCAGTGGAACTTTGGCACAAGATGGCATGTTCTTGAGGCTCCTGGACGGCTTTACTCAGATGGTGTCAATTTGGCAGTGATGACTGGACTGCTGTGCTCAGATGGGTTCTTTTCTCTCCACATGGTCTCCAGAATCTCCATATATCTTTCCAATGAGGCAGTTGGACTTCTTATAATGCAAGCCTGGGCTCCAAGAGAGTGGTCCAGGAGTCAGGACATGAAAGCTGCAGTCTCTGAAGGCTGAGCTGGTCCCCCAAACAGCACAGGAGCTGCCACGTTCTAGTGGTTAGAGCAGCCCCAGTTACTCCCATTTTCGGCAGTGGAGGACTTAGAACCTAGCACCTGATGGCACGTGTGCTGAAGATTTTGTGACCAGGCCTGGCGTGGTGGCTCATGCCTATAATCCCAGCACTTGGGAGTTCAAGACAGGTGAATTGCCTGAGCTCACAAGTTTGAGACCAGCCTGACCAGCCTGAGCAAGAGTGAGCAAGAGAGCAAGAGCAGGAGAGACCCCATCTCTCTAAAAAAAAAAAAAAATACCCTGTAGTCCTGTAGCCCTAGCTACTTGGGAGGCTGAGGCAAGAGAATCACTTGAGGTTGCTGTGAGCTAAGTCATCATAGCACTCTACCCAGGGTGACCAAGTGAGACTGTCTCAAAAAAAAGGAGTTTTTGACCCTTTTTTATCCTTCCTAAGTATACAAAATTCTTCTTGTTAAAATAATTACAGATTTTGTTTCCACTTTGTCTTTGGTCTTTGAACTTCATGGGTTTTTGTCACATAGAAGTTTTAAGTTTTTATATAATAAACAGATTTTTTTTTTTTTTTTTTTCCATTATGGCTTCTGGGTTCTATGCCATGCTTAGAAAGGCTTTCTCCATCCAAAGTTACTTTACAAAAACTCCCCTATACTTTTTCCCCCTAGTGTTTATTTTGTTTAATTTTGGCATATACATGTTTGATAGAATTTATTTTTAATATAACGAGAAGTTATATTAATCTATAAAATCTTTTTCAGAATAAGAAAAACATGTCTTTTTGCTTTTTAAAATTTTATTATTGCTCAGAGAATAAAATTCATTTTGTGTTTCCATATTTTACTAATAAAATACAATTTCAGATGCACCTTAACATAATTTTGAAGACTAGACCAACAGAAATGAACTCTTCTCACAGATGTTCAGAGTTTGCATTCTGCTAGACTGTCAGAACTATATGAAGAATATTTCTATTGGGCCTACCTGTTTTATGTCCCTGTGTTTTCTTCATTACATAACCACACAGAGTTTTTAGGGATAGTTTCTTATCAGATCATTGTACTTCAAAAGAACTTCTTTGGATGTGGTCCATACTTTTCTATCTCTTTCCAAAGTTTTGGCTCATTCTTTGGGTCTTTCTAAGAAGGAAGCGATATAGACATCAGTGTAAGAGGCTTTCTGATCTGGACACTAGAATTAGCTCCTAGGAGATAAACATTTCTCATGAAAATTATTTTATTTTGGGAAAGAATTTTTTTTCCTCTTCATTTTGAGATACGTAAACAGAAGGGTTTAGAAGTCATATATATGTAACCCCAGCTCTTTGAGAGGCTAAAGGAAGGACGGTAGCTTGAGGCCAAACATTTGAGACAAGGCTGGATATGTAGTGACACCCTGCCTCTACAGAAAAACACATTATTTGGGTGTGGTGACTCATGCTAACAGCTACTTGGGAAGCTGAGAAAGGAGAACTGGTTAGGCTCAAGAGTTCAAGGCTGCAGTAAGCTATGATCACACGACTGTACTCCAGTCTGAGCAACAGAATGAGAAAAAAGAAAAAAGTGTTACATAATGACTATAAATGCAAACTAAAATTAATTTCAAATTGAGCATTTTGTCTTATTTTTGGATGACAACTGTACCATTACAACATACCTGTACAACACAGATGTATTCAATTATACACTAGCACACGTGTATAGTATTCTTTCATTAAATAAAAATAAAATTATAAATGAATTTCCTGTAAAATATCTCCACTAAGAAAAATAACTGCTCATAAATGAAGAGTTGGATTATTGACTGAATCATATATATGTATCCACAGCATATATACATGTGTATGCACACGTGTGTATACAGTGGGGAGTAGGGAGGAATGGAGGGAGTGGTTGGCAGAGGGTTGTGATTCCTGAATCTCTAGCTCAGAGGGAGAAGGCACAGAGCTCCTGAGTCTTCCAGGATATTACACAGAGGATGAAAAAGGAAGAATTCTCAGGCGGTAGAATTACTTTAGAAGGTGGAGACAATAATAACAGCAACAATACAATGAATAATAGCCATATCAATAATAAACAGTGTCCTCTCTGGGCCTAATTTAATCCCTTATAAAACAAAGAGAGTAAACTAAATAAAGAATCTTTGACGTTGACCTGTCTCTGAATATCCATTGTTTCCAGTTTTGCTTTTCTTTTTCCAAAAAGGAGAAGCATAGAGGTAAGTAAATGATCTCATATTAAACCATTAGGGTTTTCACATGAAGGCTATAACCCAACTATACCACAAGACTATGGGGAAAGGACCAAGGAAGGGGAAGGTAGGGGGGAGGTTTGGGTGGAGGGAGGGCAATGAGTTGGGCCACATCTATGGTGCATATTTTTATCTATAATAATAAAAAAAAGAAGTTTGAAATTAAAAAGTACCAAAATTAAAATAAATAAATAAATAGATAAACCATTAGGGTACACCAGTTATTTGTAAGCATGTCCAATGTGAGAACATTGTTCTTGGTGCCTGGAATACAAAGGTGAATGGAGTCATCTTGGTTCTGGATAATTATATTCTTTAGGACTAGGATGTGAACACACTAGTCAGTCTTAATACCTATTTTATAAATTCTAGGTTTATAAAGTCTAGGTTGAGCTGCTGTCAAATTGGTCATGAGGTCAAGATACTTAAAAAATCAGTTTGATTTTTGGACATGTTTTCCAAACTTTGGTGCAATTAAGAATACTGGAAACAAAAAGGACTTGGTAAATCATCTTTCCCCAACCTATTTCAAGTTATAAGGGAAGGCAGAGTTCTAGAGAAATAAAGGTGACTGAGCCAGAATTCAGGTTTGCTAATTACCACCTCTTCCCACCAGGAGGCAGCACAGTGCAACGGACAGAGCGTGGAGTCAGGCGGGCCCTAATTCGATTCTTAGTCACTATCTGTCACCCTGGGCAAGTGACTTACTTAACCTCATCAAGTTTTAATTTTCTTACCTGTAAAATAAGAATAGTATCTATTTTTTTAGAGCTGTTATGGGGATTAAAATGAAATAAGATACTATAAATTATTTGGAGCACAGAATAAAGGCCTAAGAGCTATCTGCTTTTATTAGTTATACTTCCAGGAACTTTTTAAATGTAATTGATTTTAATTTGCATGCTAATTATTTATTATTTTAATAATTTATAATTTATATGTACTATATGTGTGTGTGTCTCTCTGTCTCACACACACACATACACTTTTCCCTTCATCCTTTTTTATTTTGATTCTCAATTTTCATTTTGAGAATTCCAATATTTTGTTTTTTGTTTTGTTTTGTTTTTTAATCCTAAGAACAATTACTTCTCTTTCTTTAACTCCTGGTAATAGTTCTGGGAATTATTTAGATATAGCAAGTAGATGACTGTGAGACTTAAGGATTGCATTCCGTGATCAAGTGTCTTCCAGAAATGGGGTTATAATGATCTGTAGTAAGGACAATTTTTAGTTTCTATGAGGAAGAGCACATTGGTCAGGTTGCCTTACCAGTATATCTGTGTATTCTGGGAAGTGCGGAGGAAGTGCGAGGTGGGGAAAAGAATGGGACTCCTGTGGGCAGGCAGATCGTATGTGAGAAAAGTTTCAGTGCTGACGGGAAACAACTCAAAGACAATCCAGGTTGTACAAACAAATTGTGGGTTCAGATTCAAGACAGTTCATCTTTACATATTCTGTTTGCCATTTGCTCACCTAATTCTGAATTTTACCTCTGCCCAACTATGCATGAAACTGCAGGTAGACTGGAGGGAAGGATGATGCAGGCTCTTCCTCAGTCACATGCCCTATACCTCACCCAGAGGCAGCAGGGAGGGTGGTGTACTGTTCATTTCTTTTTTGAAATTAATTACTTGCTTATTTAATTTTTTTAAATTTCAAGTTAATAGGAGGGTATTATGATTAGGCTACATCATTTGCATTTGTTATATAAACTCCAAGTAATAAGGAGTCCTTCACCCAGGAGGTGTGCCATGTACCCCTGCATTGTGCCTGATAGGTGAGAGCTTAACAAACCCCTTCCTTTCTCTTCACTCCTCCCTCCCTTCACTAATTTAATTGTGTTTTCTCTTGTGTAGGCTTGTAGTTGTTCATCTACTGGTTTCCTACTAGCATGGAGTATATGAAATGTTTGTTTTTTCCTTCTTAGGATACTTAGGAGGATGTTCCTCAAATCCTTCCAGGTAAATACAACAGATGTAAAGTCTCCAACTTTCTTTATGGCTGAATACTATTCCATGGCATACATATACCATAGTTTATATATGCATTCATGAGTTTATGGGCACAGGCTGTTTCTGCATCTTGGCAGTTATGAACTGAGATGGATTAAACACTCTAGTGCAAATGTCCTTATGGTAAAATGATTTTTTTCTTCTGGGTAGAAACCTAGTAATAGTATTTCAGGATCAAGTGGAGGTTTACTTTTAGATCTTTGAGGATTCTCCATACTTCTTTACAAAAAAGGGTGTATTAGTTTGCAGTCCTACCAACAAAGTGTAAGAGTTCCCTTCTGCATCCCTGCTGGTATCTGCAGGTTTGGGATTTTGTGAGGTGGGCTATTCTCCCTGGGGTTAGGTGATATCTCCAGGTGGTTTTGATTTGCATTTTTCTCATGATTAGGAGTGATGAGCATTTTTCATGTGTTTGTTGGCCATTTGTCTATCTTCTTGGAAAAAGATTCTATTTATGTCTCGGGCCCAGTGTTAAATGGGATTGTTTGATCTTTTCTTGCTGCTTAGTTTGAGTTCTCTGTAGATTTTGGCTATTAGGCCTTTGTCAGATTCGTAACATGAAATTAATTGTTTAATTTAGCATTTTTTAAATTATTATGAGCACATGAAAGTTATATATATTTACAAGGTACATGTGATATTTTGATACAGGCATACAATATGAATTAATCAATCAGGGTAATTGGAATATCTATTACCTCAGGCATTTATTATTGCTTTGTGTTACGAATATTCTAATTCCATTCTTAGTTATTTTAATATATACCCTAACTTATTGTGATTATAGTCACTTTGTTGTGCTATTAAATATTATTCATTCTATCTATCTAACAATATTTGTACCCATTAAACGTTCCTATTTTATCTCTTGCACCTTATTACCCTTCCCAGCCTCTGGAACTATCATTCTACTCTCTGTCTCCCAGAAATCAGTTGCTTTTAGTATTTAGTTCTCATACATGGGTGCAAACATGTGAAATTTGCCTTTCTGTGCTTGACATATTTCACTTAACATAGTGTTCTCCAGTTCCATCTATATTGTTTGAAATGGCAGGATTTCATTCTTTTTTATGGCTGAGTAATATTCCACTGCATATATATATCTGTACCACATTTTCTTTGTTCATTCATCCATTGTTGGACCCTTAGGTTGATTCCAAATCTTGGACATTGAAAATAGTGCTTCAATACACATAAGAGTGCAGATGTCTTTTCAATATACTGATTTCTTCTTTTGAATATACAACTAGAAGTGGATGTCTGGGTTGGCCGTATGGTAGTTTTATTGCTGGTTTTTTGAGGAAGTTCTGTACTTCCATAGTGGTTGCACAACTTACAATCTCACCAACAGTATACCAGGGCTCCCCTTTCTCCACATCCTCAGCAGCATTTGTAATCGCCTTTTTCATAAAAGCCATTTTAACCAGGGTGAGATGATATCTCACTGTGGTTTTGATTTACATTTCTCTGGTAACTAATGATATTGAATATTTTTTTCCTATACCCGTTGGTCATTCATATGTTTTCTTTTGAGAAATGTCTGTTCAAGTCTTTTGGTCATTTAAAAAATCAGATTATTTGGCTTTTACTTAGTGAGTTGTCTTAGCTCCTTATATATTCTAGTTATTAATCCCTTGCCAGAGAAACAGTTTTCAGATGTTTGTCCCATTCTGTGGGTTGTCTCTTCGCTTTGTTAATTGTTTTCTTTCCCGTGTAGAACCTTCTTAGCCTGATGTGATTCCATTTGTCCAATTTTACTTGGTTTGCCTGAGCATTTAAAGTATTACTTAAGAAATCATTGCCCAGCCCTTATTATTTTGATTTTGGCGAGCATTGTAGGAGTCTATACATGTTGAAATCTATCAAATTGTAGACTTTAAATGTATGTACTGTATTTTATATTAACATACCTCAGTATTAAAACTGTTAAAAAAAAAAAAAAAAAGAAAGAAAGAAATCATTACCCAACCCAATGTCCTGGAGTATTTCCCCTGTGTTTATTTTAGTAATTTTATAGTTTTAGGCCTTAGATTGAAGGTCTTAGAATGAAGTCTTTAATTCATTTTTATTTTGTTTTCATATACAGTAAGAGACGGGGGCCTAGTTTCAGTTTTCTGCATATGGATATGAAGTTTTCCTAGTATCATTTATTTATTTTTAATTTAATTTTTATTAAAATCATAACTGTATACATTTTTTGGGTACAATGTGATGACTTGATATACAATGTGGAATGCTGAAATCAAACTGATTAACATAACCATCACCTCACTTACTTATTTTCTGTGGTAAGACATTTATAATTTACTTTTAGTTATTTTGAAATATACCCTTGCATTGTGAGACTGTCCTTACCCTAATGTATATTTTTGGCATCCGTGTGCAAAATGAATTCACTATAGATGTCTGGATTTATTTCTCATTTCTCTTTTGTGTTCCGTTTGACTATGCGTCTGGTCTTTTGGTTACTGCAGCTCTGTAATGTAAGTTGAAGTCAGGTAATGTGATTCCTCCACTTTTGTTCTTTTTGATCAGCATGGGTTTGGCTATTTTGGGGTCTTCAGTGCTTCCATGTAAATTTTAGGTTTGTTTTTTCTATATCTGTGAAGAATGTCATTGGTATTTTGATGGGAATGAATTGAATCTGTAGATTGCTTTGGGTAGTATGGGGATTTTAACAATATTAAATCTTCCAATCGTGAGCATGGAATATCTTTACATTTTTTGGTATCCTCTTCAATTTCTTTTTTAAAAATTATTTTTTATTAAATCATAACTTTGTACATTGATGCATTTGTGGGGTTCAGGGTACTGCTTTGATATACAATGTGAACTGCTTACATTGAACTAAGTAACAAATCCATTACAATTATACTCATTTCTTAGTAGTTTTGAAATGTACCATTGCATCATGCACATTAGGTGAGGTCCCCCCAAGTACCCTCCCCCCTCCCATACCCCCCCTACCCGTCCCTCTCTCTCCTTTTCCCTTCTACTTTCTGGACTATAGTTATGTTTTGCCATTTGTATAAGTGTGTAGGTGATTATATATTGATTTTGTAGTAGTATTGAGTATATTGAATACATTTTTTTCTATTCTTGAGATACTTTACTAAGAAGAATATGTTCCAGCTCCATCCAGGTAAACATAAAAGATGTGAAGTCTCCATCTATTTTATGGCTGCATAGTATTCCATGGCGTACATATACCATAGTTGGTAATCTATTCATGGGTCACTGGGCACTTGGGCTGTTTCCCTATTTTGGCTATTATGAGTTGGGCTGCAATAAACATTCTGGTGCAAATGTCTTTGTTGTAAAATAATTTTTGATTATCTGGGTACATACCTAGTAGGGGAATTGCAGTATTGAATGGTAGGTCTACCTTTAGATCCTTGAGTTTTCTCCAAACTTCTTTCCAAAAAGGTCATATTCGCTTGCATTTCCACCAGTAGTGTAGAAGCTTTCCCTTCTCTCTGCATCCACACCAACATCTGTAGTTTGGGGATTTTGTGATGTGGGCTAATCTTACTGGAGTTAGATGATATCGCAAATTGGTTTTGATTTGCATTTCTCTGATGATTAAGGATGATGGGTATTTCTTCATGTGTTTGTAGGCCATCTGTCTGTCTTCATCAGAGAAGTTTCTGTTCAAGTCTATTGCCCACATAGAAATGGGGTTATTTATTCTTTTCTTCTTGATTAGTTTGAGTTCTCTGTAGATTCTAGTTATCAAACCTTTGTTGGAAGCATAACCTGCAGAAATCTTCTCCCATTCTGTAGGTTGTCTGTTTGATTTACTTACTGTGCCATTGGCTGTGTGAAAGCTTTTTAGTTTGATCAAATGCCAGTAATATATTTTTTTGTATTGCTTCAATAGCTTGGGGGATCCTCCTTATAAAATATTCTCCCAGGCCAATTCCTTCAAGTGTTTTCCCTGCAGTCTCTTCTAGTATTTTTATAGTTTCATGGCTTAAATTTAAATCTTTTATCCAGCGAGAATCAATTTTTGTTAATAGTGAAAGGTAGGGGTCCAGTTTCAGTCCTCTACAGATTGCCAGTCAGTTCACCCAGCAACATTTGTTAAATAGGGAGTCTTTCCCCCACTGAATATTTTTGATAGGCTTGGTGAAGATCAAATGACGATTAAGTAGCTGGGTTCATCTCTTGGTTCTCTATTCTGTTCCATAAATCTACCTCCCTGTTTTTATACCAGTACCATGCTATTTTGATCACTATAGATTTATATTATAGTATAAAGTCTGGTAATGTGATACCTCCTAATTTGTTCTTATTTCTGAGTAATGTATTTTCTATTCGAGGTTTTTTCTGATTCCATATAAAATAAAGTACTATTTTTTCAAGTTCTTTAACGTATGACAATGGTGCTTTAATAGGGATTGCATTAAATCTGTCAATTGCTTTGGGTAGTATGGACATTTCAACAATGTTGATTCTTCCCAGCCATGAGCATGGTACGTTTTTCCATTTGTTAACATCTTCAGCTATTTCTTTTCTCAGAGTTTCATAGTTTTCTTTATAGAGATCTTTCACATCCTTTGTTAGGCAAATTCCCAGATATTTCATCTTCTTTGGCACTATTGTAAAAGGAATAGAGTCTTTGACTATATTTTCAGCTTGACTGTTGTTGGTATACATAAAAGCTACTGACTTGTAAGTATTGATTTTGTATCCTGAGAAGCTGCTGTATTCCTTGATCACTTCTAAGAGTTTTTAAGTTGAGGCCTTGGGATTTTCCAGATATAGTATCATATCATCAGTGAAGAGTGAGAGCTTGATCTCCTCTGACCCTATTTGGATACCCTTGATCGCTTTCTCTTGCCTAATTGTGATGGCTAAGACTTCCATTACTATGTTGAATAGCACTAGAGACAGTGGGCTTCCTTGCCTCATTCCTGATCTTAGTGAAAATGTTTTCAATTTTACACCATTCAATATGATATTGGCTGTGGGTTTGTTGTAGATGACCTCTATTAGTTCAAAAAATGTCCCTTCTATGCCTATTTTCTTAAGTGTTCTGATCATGAAAGGATATTGGATATTATCAAAGGCTTTTTCTGCATCAATTGAGAGAATCCTATGGTCTTTGTTTTTTATTTTATTGATGTGATGTATTGTATTTATAGATTTGTGTATGTTGAACCAACCCTGTAACCCTGGAATAAAACCAACTTGATCATGGTGTATATTTTTTTGATGTGTTGTTGAATTCTGTTTGCTAAGATCTTACTGAATATTTTTGCATCAATATTCATTAATGATAATGGTCTATAATATTCTTTCCTTGTTGGATCCTTTTCTGGTTTGGGTATCAGGGTGATATTTGCTTCATAGAATGTATTGGGAAGTACTCTTTTTTTTTATGCTTTGTAAAACGTTGTATAATATAGGTACTAGTTCCTCTTGAAAGGTTTGATAGAATTCAGATGTGAAGCCATGTAGTCCTGGACTTTCCTTTTTAAGGAGATTTTGTATTGATGATGCTATTTCAGTGGTTGATATAGGTCTATTCAAGATTTCCAATTCTTTCTTGTTAGTCTAGGAAGGTGGTATGCTTCCAGGTATTGGTCCATTTCCTTCAGATTTTCATATTTCTGG
>CAUYPK010009055.1:0-17706 GCA_963574355.1 Loris lydekkerianus | reverse complement strand
GCGGCTAGAGCCGCATGTGGCTCCCGGACAAAATGAATTTCGGCTCTTTGCCTCTTATCATTATTTTGTATACTGTGGCTCTTTGTCAAGTTTGGATTTTGTTATGCTGCTTCTGAGGAGGGACCTCTGAGGAGCGATCTCCGAGCGCGTAGTCGAACTTGTTCGCAACCCCTGGAAAATTGTACTGACCCCTCTCAGCAACAGCCACATGTTACTATAAGGTACGAAATGGAAGGCAGTGAGGTTTTTTTCTTAGAAAAAAGAAAAAAAGTAGAAATCGAGAGGAGGTAGAAATCAAGATTTCCTTTTAAATGCAAACTTTCTCAATCTTTGTATGTTGGCAACAAATTGAATTTTTAGAAACCAGTGCACGGGCCAAGCAAAATATATTTGCAGCTGAATTCAACCTATGGGTTGAGTTTGTAATCTCTGAGTGAAAAGCTTGGGAGGTTCCATGGGCCAGTGCAATGTAGGCCTGTGACTATCTAGTCATCGTGTAGAGCTGCAATAGTGGCTGTAAGTGATCAATATCAGATCTATCAGTCTTTCTCTCCCACGTGGGAATGGATGTTTTTATAGGAGGATAGGGAAAGACATGAATGTTTCCTGAGCAGAGCACAGGTTGCCGCACCCTAGTAGCATTGGGTTCGCATGGGCAGGTGGCAGCGGAGGGCTGGAGAAGAGGAGAGCTAGCTGACAGCTCAGTCCTGTAACGGACCACTTCCCCAAAGGAGAAAAGGGCAGGCAGAGAACAGCAGACATTCAGGACTTTGCCTGCTCCTCCTCACCAAAGAAGACCAAAGTCAGAAGGTATAGCTCAACTAACAAACACACGCCCATTCGCTGGTGACCCCAGTTAGCTTTAGCATGGAATTATTTCTTTCACAGGGGCTACTACCTGTCAACCAGGGAGGCATAGCTCTGGTGGCTTGTGTAGAAATACCGGAGTGAGGACAGGAGCCAGGTTGGCAGCTGGACCCTCATAACCATGCATCTTCTGTGTGGATGAAGCCTCTGCAGCTAGCTTTAAATTACTCTAGTATCACATCCAGACAGAGATGAGCTTGGGCAGAGGTAGGAAACCTATGGTTCTCATCAGAAAAAGTAAAGCGAAATTTACAAAATTTTACATTTTTATAGGACAAAGTATGCTTATTATAAAGAAATTTAAAAACACAGATGGACAGAAGAAAACATATACTACTCAAAAACAAAACCTCTTAAAAAAAAAAAAAAAAAACCCTCAGTTATACTTACAAAAAGTACACCCAGGTACAAAATTTAACAAAATAAACACAGTTACTACTTTACAAACTGGTAGTAGCTTCCCAGGTCCCCACCCACTAATTAGGAAGAAGGTATTTTCATCAACAAACATTCCTCTTTGACAGTAGTTTGAAGAGTGATTATTTGTCATATGGGTGTACCATGGTTTATTTTACCAATCCCTAATTTTGGACATCTAGAGTGTTTTCTTTTTTCTGTTAGAAATTAGAATCAGCAGCATGATGAACATTCCTACAGCTAAATCTCCTTACACGTCTCAATATTTCCTCATTATGTGTTCCTAAAAACTATACATCTAGTTGAAGGATATATATAAAAATTTAAGAAATATTTTTAAAACACTTGCATAATAAAAATATTTAAAATATTACACCGAAATATTACAGATATTTTTAAATTATGAAATTATCTAAAACCTTTAAAAATGTGTATTTTTATTTTTTAACATATAAATATTTTAAATTATGAATATTTTTTAAAATATAAAATATCTATAGGAAGGAACAACTTTTAAAAAAGCTTAAGGAGTGTTTCTAAAAAGTGTGCAATTTATATAACAGCAGCAATTGCTTGGAGACGCTAATAAATAATCATCAAAAACTTGGCATTTTCAATATGGCAAGCATGGTAAAGGTTTTACAACCATCTAAGTTTCTTCCACTGACCTTAAGGGAGAGTATCTTTATTTTGTTTTGTTTTGTTTGGTGTTTAATGGTTATTTTGTTCTGTTTGTATTAAATTTGTTCCCTGTCTTTTTCTGTGAGATTCTAAATATTTGAAGCTAGGCATGTGTTCATCATTTTTATATACTGAGGGTATTATTATATCTCCATTTTATAGATGAGAAAACTGCGTCGGATGGACCACCTCACTTGCTCAAGCCCAGCTTAGACTGACTCCAAAGACACTCTTCTCCTTATATTACTCTGCCTCCCTCCTGCTCTTTCATAAAAACTGTATCTTACCAAGCACCTGATTTATTTTCTTTTTCTGACTACCAGGCTAAGTGTTCCTGCTTCTCTTTGCCTGCTGCTTCCATGGGCTAAGAGGCTTTGAATGACTAAGAACGGGTGTTGATTAATTAGATTTTTGTTGCCAAGAAATTAATTTGGTCCCCCGCCCCCCTCCTCTCTCTCAAAAAGCACACAACAAAATGATTTTAGCAGCAGGGATAATTACAGAAAATGTGGTGTTAACTCGAATGGAATACAAATATTTTAGATTTTTTATTGTTCTCCAAGACAGCCAGAGTGGAAAGGGAAGAGTGAAATAAGCTCCAGCAGACTTTAGGAAAGAGCAAACATCAAGTTGAGAACCCTACTCCCACTTTCTGTGCTTGCCCTTCTGATAATCTCAAGGAGAAACAATCTTGACATTGAGTCCGGATGATAGCAGGAGGCTGCAGCCCTTTGGAATCACTGAGTGGCCTAGGGAAGGTAAGGAAGACCCAGCAAAGACACTGGTGAAGTCAAGGCCCTTCTCTTTCTGGAACCTCCCTTGCCTTCGTTGTACTCAAGCACCTCTTAGTAGCTTCCTAAGAAAGGATTCAATAAGAAACTATCCTCATTTTTGCGAGTCTCAACATTCCATTATTCTGCTGTCATCACACTTGATAGGTCATTTGGGTATAGAATTCTGGGTTAAGAATGACAGTCTTGAAAGCACGTCTTCAGACATTTCTTTTGTCTAATCACTCAAAGGGTGTTCCATGGCCCAGTGTCAGTCTGCAAACTATCTGTCATCTATCTGTGATAAGTATAGAAATTGAAAGTAAGCATTTTGAAACTTTTATAATTTGAGTCATTTTATATCTATTGATGCTGATAATAAAAATTTTTTAATTTGTATGTCTCTTTTCAGTTTATTTTTTTTTCCTTAGCAATTCTGTTATACTTTTTTTTTTTTACTCTATTTTGTAGCAGCCAGTGATAGAGAACAAAATAAAGTCCTTTGTTACATACAGATAGTTTGAGAAGATAGTTCTAGAATATGGCATTGTTCTTGAGAAGTCCTTTGGCAGTCTCATCCTGGTATTTGTAAGTAGCCCATTTTCCCCTCTCTGAGGCTTTGAGGATTTTCTTTTTATCCCTGGAGCTCAGAATTTCACTAAGAGAAGCCCTGGTGAGAGCCTTTTGTCACTGATTGTGCTGGTTCCTCAGTGGGTCTTTCCACCTAGAAACTCATTCATTCATTTAGTTATATTAATTTCTGTTTTTGTTTTCTGGAATTCTTATTGGTTGGGCATTGGTTTTCCTGCTTCATCTTTTGAAACTTTTATTTTGTTGCCATATTTTTTGTCCCTTTTTATTGTAGTTTTTACAAGATTTCTTCAACTTTATCTTCCAACTCTTTCATTCATTCTATCGTATTTTTATCTTCAAAAACTTTTTCTGATTCCTTTGTTACTTATTTTTCATAATATTATTCTGTTTTTATTTTTTGATATGCACTATCATTTTTTTAGGAAATGGATTAGGTGTATTTTATTTTTGCCAAGTCTTTGCTTCCCACATTATATTTGTTTCTTTATCTTCCTTTCTATTGGCTGAGCTTTGCCTGTCTTCAAACTGACAGCTTAGGCCAGGGATGTTGGCCTAAGGCATTAAAAAAAGCTGGTGGATAGTTCTGTGTGTGAGTGTGGGTGTTTGTTAGTTGGCAGGCTGTGCTTTTGCATGATCTGCAGGGAGCCTGGGTTATCACTGGCAGGGGCCTGGCCCATTCATCTCATTTAAAGTAGCTTACTTTACCTCTTTCCTGTTTACATGGATGGAGATGGAACATATTCTTCTTAGTAAAGTATCTCAAGAATGGAAGAAAAAGTATCCAATGTACTCAGCCCTACTATGAAACTAATTTAGGGCTTTCACATGAAAGCTATAACCCAGTTATAACCTAAGAATAGGGGAAAGGGGGAAAGGGATGGGAGGGAGGGGGAGGGGGGTAGAGGGAGGGGTATTGGTGGGATTACACCTGTGGTGCATCTTACAAGGGTATATGTGAAACTTGGTAAATGTGGAATGTAAGTATCTTGGCACAGTTACTGAGAGAATGCCAGGAAGGCTATGTTGACCAGTGTGATGAAAGTATGTCAAACGGTCTGTGAAGCTAGTGTATGATGCCCCATGATCATATCAATGTACACAGCTATGATTTAATAATAAATAAATAAATAAATAATTTATTTATTTATTTATTTATTAATAAATAATAAATAAATAAAATAATAAATAAATAAATACATACATAAATAAATAAAACAGCTTACGACTATCTTATTAGTTCCTTATCTTGTGTTTCAGTGTGTTCTTAAACATGTGTATTCTATGCTTTCTAGTTTGAAGATTTTTGCCCTTGAGAGAGAACGTAGAAGCTAAAGGGGTTCGTTTTTTGCTCTCTTTTTTTTTTTTTTTGTGAACATGGCCTTGAATCACATAGCCAGTTGCTTCCATGTTCTTCTTGGTATTGAAACATTGACTTTAAGAAAGGTGGATATGAAGAAGACACTTGATCAGTTGCCTAAAATATTAGCACTGCATTAATTTATTTAACTTAAATCTATTTTCCAAAGACTGCAGTGAAAGCAGGTGTGTTTACTTGATAGGACAACATATTCTACCTTAAGCCTCTTTAGAGCACTTCCAAGGGTAGTTGCACTTGATGGATATGGGGAGAGCTGAGGAATGTCCACGGCCTTTGTGTACTGAGGTGAGGTTATAGCAGGAGCCAGGACTTCTGGACAAGTTGAAGTCCTATGGCTCAGAAGGTCCTACCTGCAGCAACCTTTGACCACCTGTTTCCATCGCCTTATCTTGAACCACATGTACCTTATTACGAGGATGTCATTATATTCCACCCAGACTGGTCTGTCTGTTCCTCAAACCCACTAAACCTTTTTCTGCCTCAAGGCTCTTTACATTTGAGTTCTTGAGACCTACTAGCGAGGCTACTGTTTGCCTAGATCTTTGCATTTGTAGCTCCTTTTTTCACTCACTCCCACAATAGTTCAAAAGTACCTTCTTCAATTTTCCCTGTCTACCTTGCTAAAGTGGAGACTCCCTTTCCCACCAAGTAACCCATTCCCTTTATTTATCATCTATCACTTATCATTACCAGAAATTTTCATGTTGGTTTACATGTTTACTTACTTAGTAAATGTAAACTCTAGGAACTTTATTTCCTTTTCTACCTCTGATTCTCAATGCTTAATCCAGAGCCTAGCTTAAGGAGTACAATACATTCCAACATCATAGTTTTCCTCAGGATAATCCTTGAATATGGCAAACACATCCTGAGGATCCTTAGCCTATACTTTAGAGCAAGAATCTGCAAGCTATGGCCCATGGGTTAAATCTGGCCCATTGTCTGTTTTTATAAATAAAATTTTATCAGAACGTGGCTATGCTTATTCCTTTTTACATAGTACCTGTGGCTGCTTTCATCCTGCAATAGCACAGTTGAGTAGTTATCATCAAGATCATATGGCCTGCAAAACTGAAATCGTATACTATCTTGCCATTTGAATTATAGAAAAGTTTTGCAGACTATTGCTCCTGGGGTGTCCAACCTGCAGGCTGCATGCAGATTATTTGAGGGCTGTTCTGTTGATCTGTGGTGTCAGATATCATGAAAAATAAGCATGGACCCTTTTTTTTTTTTTTTGATGATCAACTTTCATTTGTGTTTTTATATTTAATGTGTGGCCCAAGGTAACTCTTATTCTTCCAATGGGCAACAGAATAGAAAAAAGGTGGAATACCTTGTGTCTAAAAGGAAGATTCCCTGGATTATGACAGATCTGTCTTTCATGTGACTTGATGCTATCATGGCAAGATGCTTTATCACTTCCTCTCACAGAGGTGTCCTCATGTCGGCATCTTTAAATATGGGACGAAATCTTTCTGTTCATGAAAATGTTGGCCTTGGCAATTTGCTTAATTCAGGTGGAAAACTACTTTGACCCGAATTATCCAGAGAACAGAGATCAGTGTGTTTTCTCTAATTGCTAATTATCAGGATGACACATGGTATGAGCTATTCCGCCTGTCTGTCTTTTTATCTAGAGGAAGGGTTTAGCAAGGTGACTTGATGGCATGAAACATAGACTTAATGTGTAAGATTTTATTATTTTTATTATTTCCCTTTGCTTAGATCTCTGTAAGAATCATGTTTCCAAGGCAACACATGGCTTGGGGAGATTGGAGAGAGTACTCTCGATGCAAAGGGATAACATCACAGCTACCACAAAAATGCTATCCAAAGTGCAAATGTTGGCGTGAATTTCAAAGTGGAATAATCATGTTCACATTCAATAAATTTGCAAACTCTCCTTCTAGTGAAGTATGGGAGAAAACATGCTTAAAGCAATGCATAGACCTTGGCTCCCAGGCTTACTCAAGTACAGGATGATTGTCAGGGACTGTTTTATGACTGTCAGAACGAAGTGGATGCTTCTGAATCTCTTTTCTATTGTCTATATCTATTGGGGACAGAAGTTTACTCTTCTTTTCTACCCAAAATATTAGAAAGCAGATCATTTTTCCTGAAATGATACTTATTCCTTTAAAAAAAAATTCTATGATTATATTACAAAGAATATGTTTATTGTAGAAAATCCAGGATATAGTAATTTAAAAATAAGAAAGTAAGAATCACTCCACCTTTCTGTAACCATTGTTAGTATTTTATTTAAAACCCTCTCAGACTGTCTCTTATGGACTGAAATTTAAAAAGATGTAAAAATATATAGACAATATTGTATACATACTGTTCTGAAATCTGCTTTCCTTATCTCTGAGCAGTATGTTATGAAAATTTTTACTCTCTACTGGAGTCAGAATAGCGTGGTGATTAACACCATGTGCTCTGAAGGTTGATGGCCTTGTTTCAAATTTTGATCCTATGAATTACTAGTTATATGGCATTGGTCAAATGATGTAATCTCTCTGATGCCTCAGTTTCCTTATCTGAAAAACAAGGGTCACAATGATGAGATCTACTACAACAGGTTGTTGTGAGGATTAAATATATTAATTATGCTCAGCACGTGGGAAGTGCTCATTAAATGTTAGCTATTATTATCTTTCCATTTGAATCCTTGTGTTTCTACATCACAATTATATTGACTACATATTATACTATAGTACTGGCATTTGGGCATTCTTCTGCTTTTCCTCTGGTATGTGTTGGATATGTGGTGTGATTTAATGCTGTGTTTTGATGTACTCTGAAGCTGGAGCTGTACGGTGCATCTGAACAGAGCCCTGAGAATCAGCCTCCCGCTGGAGGAAGCCCTGACAATGTCAGTGGGAAGGGAGAGGAGAAGATGGAAGACTTTAGCTATGGTGCTCAGCGATAAAAAGTGATGCAGTGACTAGGCATGAGCTTTAATGGGCTCTGCTCTTGGGTCTGCTACTTTCTGAGCATCACAGGCAATTTACTTAAGCTAAGTCTCAATTTTCACATTTGTAAAATTAAAATTCTTTTGGTTTTTACCTCCTTGTGAGAATTGAGATCATGGATGTGAAGAGCTGGGCATTTGTCTGGTACCTGGCAACGTCTCAGTGCATATTAATTATTATTAGTGATTTGGAGCTTCCATTAAGACACGACGTATTCCTGCACGTACTTATGAACATAGTTTATCTTTGGAACAGTCAGTGGATAAATTATAAACGTACACCTCCTTGTCCTTCTTTGTTTCCATTGGCTTCTTGCTCCTCTGTCTCAGATTCACACCTATTCTTCAGTACTCTGTGAGGCTGGGCTGGGTTCTGCAAGCCCATTTCTCTTTTCCAGCTGCATCCATGTTAGGCTTTGTTGGAAAGGCTGCCTTGTACAGCATGGAAGGAGGAGGATGTGCTGCTTTCTGTGTCCCTCCACTTCCTGCCAGCATCACCCTACCCACGTTTCTTTGCCTTGATGGTGGCAGTCGATTTCAACAGAGCACATGGTTCTGGTCTTCATTTTTTCTTACACTCTCAAACCCAGTGTCAGTGTCCCTCCTCAGAGACCCCAGGCCTGTCCAGTTGGCACGCCTTCCTCAGAAGCCTAGGCTTTGTCTCTGCAGGGACTTCCTTCAGACTTCTAGGTCCTAGTAGTCCCTCCACCCATCATGGTAAAAGCTATCCTAGTTATACTGGGTGAAAGAGTTATATTTGATATTTCCCTTTTTGCCTTTTCAGTTCTCCAATTTCTGCTGAACAACTATTTATGCTAAATTATCTCTTGTTTAAATTACTGATGTGGTTTTTGTTTCCTCACTGGACCACTTCTGATACCACATCCAAATTTCATATACCCTAAATGAGTCAGTTGAGAAGGAAATGTTCCTTCTATAAATGGATATGTTGGTGTTGCTCTCAACAAAAGATGCTGGGGATCCAGTCTTTATTTTCTTGTCCTAAACAGACTTTTTGTAGATGGTCCTGAGCAAGCAGACTGCCTGGCTCCTGCAGGAGCTCTGGAGGCGTGGCCTGGCGGGGCTGTGCTTTGTGGGCTACAGCTGCTGCTAAGGACACAGGCAGGGCTAAGGCTGTGATGCAAGTGGCCACATGTGGGAAGCAGGATAATCCTTTAAGACAGGCCAGGAGAAGGAGAAGGATGAGGAGTGGGAGAAGGTCTGGAAAGAAGCTGTGGTGACTACTGAAGTCAAATCAAATATTACATGCAGGAGCTACCAGTGGTAAAACCTGAGATAGGGTGGAATATAGAGAGGGAGGGAATCCCAAGGCTATTCCTCCTGGTGCTGAAGGGCAGTTTCAGCTTTTCATTATTTACTGATGACAAAAAAAAGGCCTGCACAATAGCTTGGTCAACACCACTTTTCTGCTTCATTGGTTTCCAAAAGGATTCCATGCTTCCCTGCTGAGAGAGTATTTCCAGGAGTCTGTTTTAGGTCACTCACTATAACCTCCTCACTCAGTGATCAGTTTGTCTCATTTCTTTTCCCTTCCCTTCCCTTCCCTTCCCTTCCCTTCCCTTCCCTTCTTTTCTTTTAATTTTCCTTCCCTCTCTCTCTTCTCCTCCCTCTCTCCTACAGGGAGCACTGGAAATCCCCTGGCACTCAGATGGGATAGCCCTCCTCCCCCCCCCCTTACCCCAGCAGTGGTCTAGCCCAGAGTGGATCTGACCAGTGAGGCTTTAAAGAGAGCAGCAGACAAGCCAGTGGTTGCCCTCTGACCCTCAGCTGTCTGGATGCACATGTGACCAGATGCCTTTATGGAGTTCAGAGAGCCAGGAGGAGCTGCTGTGGGGATGAGCAGAGGGGCTCTAGTGGGGGTACAGCTAGAGGAGGGGAACAGCTCTCATCACCAGGCTGGTGTGTGCACAGTTTTAAGAGTCAAAGCAGAGAGAAGCTCCTGTCCTTGGCTTGGAAAGTAATTCTCCTGGATAAAAATAAAACATTCTTGTTGCTTCTTGGGAGAAAATTCAACAGGAAGGACAAAGACATCTAGTGCCTCCACTGAAATTTCTTAAACATTAAATTTTGGAATTGTTTCAGTTTGATAGAGAAGTTACAAAGATAGTCCAAAGAGTTCTCATATTCCCCTCTTCTAGTTTTCATTGTTAACATCTTAGGTCATTCACCGAACTGCATTCATCAAAACTAAGGAGCGAACACTGGCATATTACTATTGCTCATTAAACTCTAGACTGTATTCAGGTTTCACTAGTTTTTCCATGAATGTCCTTTTTCTGTTCTAGGATCCCATCCAGGCTATCACATGGCATTTAGTCATTGGGTCTTCTTCAGTTTCCTCTGATCTGTGACAATTTCTCAATCTTTCCTTATTTTTGATACCTTTTGACAATTTTGAGAAGTATTGGTCGGGTATTTTATACAATGTCCCTAAATTTAGGTTTGTCGAATGTTTTTCTCATGATTAGGCTGGTTCTGGGGAGGAAGGCACTGAGATGAAGGGTCTTCCATATTATATCCTGCGGGATGTACCCAGATGCTGTGAAATGTACTTCTGAAGTTTGCGAGTCAGGACATGTCTGTGGTTCCATCATGGTTTGAAGGCAGAGGATCTGAGGAGGCTTCCATGGGGCGAGGGTCTTGATTTAGAAACCTTCCCTCTGAGCTCGCAAGACCATGGACTGATAATCAGGAAGGACTGTGCACATCTGCAGGTGCAGTGGGTGAGGCAGTGATACTACAGGAAGAACAATAGGCTAGATGGCAGAGTCTGTCCCGCACGAGGACTGGCCCCACCACTTCTGAACTGTGTGACGTCGAGTGAACCTCTTTACCCCCCCTGGCTTCAGACTCCTCATTTACCAGTCAGGGTGTCACCCTTCCTCCTTGGGTTGGCTACTGGATCAAATGATATATTACATACAAAAAGAGTTAAAACCTCTAAAGACAGTACATAGGTGGAGAGTCAGTGCTTGAAGCCTAAATTACATTTTCTAGCATTTCGATTTCAGCAGAAGGAAGAAATGTTCATTTCCTGACCTCTGTTAACGAATACAGATCTCTATGTGTGTGGGTATGTGTAATCTTTTCCTTTTCTTAAGAGTCAGATTTATTGACTCTTTATTACACAAAGTAAAATTCACCCTTATATAATCCTATGAAGTTTGACAAAAAAAAAAAAATGCTCATGTAATCACCACCACAATTAAGGTATAAAACATGAGACAGAGAACATTCCCACCACCTCCAACTGCTGAGACCATTGTGCCCTTTGGTCATCAAGCCTTTCCCTAAGCCCCAGCGCTTGGCAACTATCAATCTGGGGTGGGGGTGGGGTGTTTGTCCTTATTTTTCAGAATGCCATGTGAATTGTGTGGCCTTTTTTTTTTTTAGTTTAAAAAACAGCATTATCGAGATATTATTAATATAATGCCTGTGTGTATTCAAAGTGTACAACCTATAAGTCTTGGTATATGTATTCATTTGTGATATCATCTCCACAATCAAGTGAAAATACCCATCACCCTTAAAGTATCCTCAGGCTATGTTGTCAAACTCAGCAAACTCACGGTTTTCTGTACTGGCTGTGGTGAGAGGGCTCTCTCCCACTCCCAGGTCTTCCTTCATGCAGCTCTCTTCCCCTACAGCTACCCACCTCAACCTTTGGTCTTTTCAAATCCTACCCATCTTTCAAGTCTATGCTTTAACCACCAAAAGTGGCCAAAGGGTTCTTTAAAGCTATTCTCTGAGAATAACTCACCCCATGCTTGCTACTTCCTTCTCTGATCCCAATGGACTTATAGACAACCTCCTGTGTCTTCCTTTTTTATTTGTATAATAATGTTTGTATCCTAATATCCTCAGGTGACATGGCCCAGTGGTTAGCAGCACAGCCCCTGGGCTTGGATACTTGTGTTCCTGCAGTTAACCTTAAGATTCTGTTTAACCTTCCACTGTCTCATTTTTCTTATCTGTAAAATCATGAAGATAAAATAGTAACTACCATAAAGAGTAGTTGTGAGGATTAACTAGATTCATTTACATAAAGCACTTGGAAAATAATCTTGTTGATACAGTAAGCACATAATAACTATCAGCTATCATCACCAGCATCATTATTGTTGAAAGCCCTTTAAGGGCAAAAACTATATCTTTAAACTGCGCTCACGTAACCACAGTACCTGGCATAGTGGTGGGCTCATGGCAGGAGCTCAGGCATTTGTTGAATTTTTGGTTCAGGGACCACTTCAGTGAGTCAAAAGTTCCTGCAACCACTTAACATACTTAACATGCTCGCTTGTGTACTATTGTTGGATAATATAAAAACAAAGCAAACTCCCAAATTAAAAAGACGTACCCCTTTGTCTGGGCAAATACATCCATGACATGTTTATTTCCAGGGTGTAGAGTATCAGCAGTAGAAATCTACTGTGGAAAATTGAGTACAACACTGTCATCCTGGGATTCGTTTTGCTAATGTCTGGGTATGCCATTGTTTTACGAGTCAGGCAGCTGAACTCCACATGGTGAGGAGCCTGCTCTAATGCAGAGAGGGCAGGAAAAGAGTCAAACATTTAGTGAGCATCTCCTGCAGTGGCACGCCCAGGCTGGCTGTACCAGCTCACCAGATCTGATGGATAAATCTGCAGGATTTTTTTTAAGCCAGTTATTAAACACTATCATCATAAAAAATTAAATTATATAAACTTAACAATTAAATATATTAAAACAAAACTATAAATAAAAATTAAATGACACTCAAGTTGAATATAGACAAATAATTATTTCACTAGTAACTATGCTCTTGAGATTTATATTTATTGTATCCGTGTGAAGAAAATGCTACATTACTGTGTGCTGTTTCTTGTCTCTTATGTTTAGTGATGTCACCTTGATAGCTTGAAATTAGCCATGGTAGGAGTATTGATATTGACAGATACTGGTAAATAATTCAAATCAGGGTTTTTGATTCCTAGATGGTTCCTTGGTAGACGTTGGGATTAATGTTCTGGTTCACTGCTGTTCTCACAGTACCTGCTTCTCTTTCTGTTCTGTCCAGGACTCACCTGGCTTCTAGCCCCTCTACTCGGCATTGTTTCTCTGTTTCCTTATACTTTCTCATATCTTTGGCTTTTACTGATGAATAATAGCCATAATAGCTTTTCATTATTTGCCCCTGTTGAAGGCTGTGTTATTCTCTTTGTTTTGTTGCTTTAATTTCTGAGAGAACAGATCTAATTGATTCAAATCATTTTTTCTTGCAGGGCGGTATCAGCTGGCAGCTGGCAATAGTTTACTAGGCTGACCACTATGGCCAGGAAGGATGGTGGGGTGACACAGTACAAATTTTGGCCTAGTGCATGAGGAATATGAAGATGAATTGGCCACTACCAGAATGGCTAAAATTAAAAATACTGATAAAGTTGGGTGGGGAGTTGACAAATTGCTTCAAATTTCATATATTGCTAAAGTAAATGAAAATTTATGCAATGTAATTATTGGCATACCTTGGAGCCACTGAGGGTTCAGTTCTAGATTACCACAATAAAGCAGATATCACAATAAATAAGGTGAGCCACACAATTTTTTTTTTATTTCCTAGTGCATATAAAAGTTATGTTTATACCATACTGCAGTGTATGATAGCATTTTATCTAAAAATCAGTGTATATAGCTTACTTTAAATATATTTTATTGCTAAAAATGGTAATGATCACTTGAACATTTAGTGAGTTATAATCTTTTTGCTGGTGGGGGTATTGCCTTGAAATTGATGGCTGCTGATTGATCATGATCATGGTTGCCAAAGATTGGGGCGGCTGTGGCAATTTCTTAAAATAAGACAAGAATGAAGTTTGCTTAAGTCAACTGACTCTTCCTTTCATGGAAGATTTCTCTGTGGCTTGTGATACTGTTTCCTAGTATTTTACCTACAATTTAAATTCTTTCAAAATTGGAATCAGTCTTCTCAAATCCTGATGCTGCTAAGTTTATATAATATTCTAAATCATTTGTTATCCTTTCAACTTGTCCCTATCATCTCTACTAGGACTGGATTCCATCTTTAAAAATCAGTTTCTTTGCTCATCCATAAGAAGCAACTCCTCATCTTTTCAAGTGTTATCATAAGATTGCAGCAATTCAGTCACATCTTTAGACTCCACTTCTAATTCTGTTTCCACCACATCTGCAGTTACAACCTTCACTGAGGTCTTCAATCCTCAAAGTCATTAGTAAGGGTTAGAATCAGGTTCTTTCAAAACTCTTGATAATGTTGATGTGAATCATGAATGTTCTGAATGACATCTAGAATAGTAAATCATTTCCAGAAGATTTTCAGTTCACTTTGCCCAGATCCACCAGAAGATTCACTATCTGTAAAAGCTATAGTCTTGTGAAATGTATTTCTGAAGTAATAAGACTTGAAAGTCAAAATCACTCCTTGATCCCTGGGCTTTAGAATGGATGTTGTGTTAGCAGGCATGAAAACAACATGAATTTCCTATACATCTGCATCAGAGTTCTTGGGTGGCCAAGTGTGTGTCTATGAAAAGCAATATTTTGAAAGGAATCTTTTCTTCTGAGCAGAATATG
Source organism: Loris lydekkerianus (assembly GCA_963574355.1). NCBI lineage: Eukaryota > Metazoa > Chordata > Mammalia > Primates > Lorisidae > Loris > Loris lydekkerianus. Next base: position 3,407 of record CAUYPK010009055.1, on the reverse strand, counting down.
TCAACATTGTACTTAGAATATTCAGTAACCAATACTGTAAACGGATATGGTGTCATCTGGGCTTTGCTGGTCCATTTCTCCAGCACAGGCAGAGTCGATTTAGCATAATTCTTGAGGGCTCTAGGATTTTCAGAGTGGTAAATGAGCGCTGGCTTCAACTTCAACTCACCAGCTGCAGTAGTCCTCAAGGAAGAGAGTTAGCCTGTGTTTTGAAGCTTTGAAGCCAGACATTAACTTCTCTCTAGCTTATGAAAGTCCAAGATGGAATCTTCTTCCAATAGAAGACTATTTAATCTACATGGAAAACCGGTTCTTTAGTGATGGATGATCAACGATCTTAGCTACATCTTCTGGATAATTTGCTGCAGCTTCTCCACCACCACCTGCTGCTTCACCTTTTATATTATGGAGATGCCTTCTTTCCTTTAACCTCATTCACTAACTTCTGCTAGAGTAAACCTTTTTTTCTGTAGCTTCCTCATCTCTCTCAGCCTTCATAGAATTGAAGAGAGTTAAGGTCTTGGTCTGGATTAGGCTTTAGCTTCAGGGAATATTGTGGCTGGTTTGATCTTCTATCTAGACCATTTAAACTTTCTCCATATCAGCAACAAGGCTGTTTTGATTTCTTATGATTTGTGTGGTCACTGGAGTAGCACTTTTAATTTCCTTAAAGAACTTTTTATTTGCATTCATGGCTTAGCTAACCTGCTCAAGAGGCCTAACTTTTGGCCTGTCTCAGGTTTGGACATGCCTTCCTCACTAGGATTGATCATTTCTAGCTTTTGATTTAAAGTGAGAAATGTGTGTGACTCTTCCTTTCACTTGAACACTTATAGGCCATTACAGGGTTATATGGCCTAATTTCAATATTGCTGGTCTCAGGGAATAGGGAGGCCCAAAGAAAGGGAGAGATACTGGGGGAGAGGCAGTCAGTGGAGCAGTCAGAAAACGTGCAACATTTATCAATTAAGTTTGCTAAGTTTTATATGGGTGCTGCTTGTGGCAGCCCTAAACAATTGCAAGAGTAAAATCAAAGATCACAGATCACCACAACTGGGTAGAACTACAGTAGAAAAGCCTGAAATATTATAAGAACTACAAACATGTGACACAGAGACATGAAGTGAGCACATGCCATTGGATAAGTGGTGCTGACAGATTCTTTTTCTTGTCTTGTCTTGTCTTGTCTTGTCTTGTCTTGTCTTTTCTTTTCTTTTCTTTTCTTTTCTTTTCTTTTCTTTTCTTTTCTTTTCTTTTCTTTTCTTCTTTTGAGACAAATTCTCTGTGGCGCTGGTAGAGTGCCATGGCATCACAGCTCATAGCAATCTCAAACTCTTGGGCTCAAGTGATTCTCCTGCCTCTGCCTCTTGAGTAGCTGGGACTATAGGCGCCTGTTACAGTCCCTGGATATTTTTGGAGATGAGGTCTTTCTCTTGCTGAGGCTGGTCTTGAACTCCTGACCTCAAGCAATCCACCCACCTGGGCCTCCCAGCGTGCTGGAATTACAGGTATAAGCCACTACACCTGGGCTTAAAAGACTCTTTCAACACAGGTATTTCCTAAACCTTCTGGTTGCAACATAAGTGATATCTGAAGCACAACAAAATAAAGTATCCTGTAGTTAAGCTCCACAGATAACTATTCACCAGGGTCTACAAAATCTGGTTATATATCTGTGTTGTGATCTGGAAGTTCTAATCCTGTAAATATCCAACAGAAATGAATGCTTTCTTTCCTGGTAGGATATGTATAATAATTTTCCTAGAAGCACTGGTTATGGTAGTTCCAAACTGGAAACTTCCCAGAGTTCATCCACGCTAAATTAAATACCTATCATAATTTTCATAGTAATTTCATACAACAGAGAAAGACTTATTATTGCTACACACAACAGTAGGGATAAATGTTAAAGACATGCTGTACAAGAGAGGCCATATTCAAAAGAACGTATAGGAGGTCATTTATATGATATTCAAGAACTGGCAAAACTCATCACTGTTTAAAGTGTTTAAAAGAAGTCAGAGTAGTAGCTCCTCTTAAAGAGAGATTTCAAGGGGATGGGGAAGAGCTTCTGGGGCACTAGAAATGCTTTATCTCTTGACTTGAGTAGAATCTATCCAGATGTAAACATATATAAACACTCTTTGTTATGTAAAGTTAAACTCAATAAAAAGTAAATTAAAAAAAAAAAAAAAAAGAATGAGGTATGATCATTACCCCCAACAAGTCTACCAGTAGGGGCTAGTTGATATTGAGAATATAGAAATATAGTTGAGAAAGTATTCATTAAAATATGTAGAAATGCCATGGGACCTCACAGGAAGGGACAACTGCTTCTGCCTTGAGAAAAGAAACACATTTTTATTTACTGAGGACCTAGTATGCGCCATGTGCTTTAAATAAATCACCTCAGGCTCTTCCTATATCATATTTCATGAGAAGATACCTTTGAATGGGCTTTTGAGGGATACTCGAAAGTGATACTTTTGAGTGTGGGTATTCAACACAAAGTAAATGAAAATGATTATATCGGGATTGTGGAACCACTTATAGTTAAACCCTTTGGTAACTACAGTTAGTTTCCGGAGGTTGCTTTAACAAAGTAATACACACTTGGTGGCTCAATGCAAGAGAAATCTGTCCTCTCAGTTCTAGAGTCCAGGCATCCAAATCCAGCAGGTTCTTGAGGAGAATTCATTTCCTGCCTCTCCCAGCTTCTGGTGTTTGCCCTGGCATTGCTGGGCATGTGATGGCAACACTCCAGTCTCTGCCCCTGTTGTTACATTGCCTTCCCTGCCTTCTACTCTGTGCATCTGTCTTTTAAAGATACTTGTGATCACATTTAGGACATATCTGGATAATCCAGAATTATCTTAAGATACTTAATTTAATCATAGCTTCGAGGACCCTTTCCCCAAATTAGGTATCATTCACAGATTTCGGGGATTTTAGGTAGGTGTCTGCCTACCACAAATGATTTAATTGATTAATAATATGTACAGATTTATTTTAAAATGAATAAGTAGGTGTTTGCCAGGCAGAGAGGAAAGAGAAGACTGTGTACATGGGAAAATTCCCAGAATGTGCTCCATGAGGATTATGCTATATTTCACCTGATTCATGAACTGCCCCCACCCCCACCCCCGTGGCTGGAGGAATCTGTGTTCATGCACACAGGCACGCATATATGCAACTTTTGTTTCAGCTGCATTTTGGACTAGTCTTTTTGCTTTTTTAAATTAAATCATAGCTGTATACATTAATGGGATCATGGGGCACCATACACTGGTTTTATAGACCATTTGACATATTTTCATCACACTGGTTAACATAGCCCTCCTGGCATTTTCTTAGTTATTGTGTTAAGACATTTATATTCTACATTTACTAAGTTTCACATGTACCCT